>JAOEHY010030801.1:28735-47333 GCA_025447955.1 Psilopsiagon aurifrons
TCCCATCCCTCCAGGAGCAGAGGGAAGAAAAAGGGGGAAGTGAGTGAACAAACTGCGTGGCTGATTTATGGCCTAAATCACAACATAAGGGCAGGTAGCACATGCCATGGCCAGGAGTTCAGGTGTCCCCCTGCAACTGGAGCCAACTTCTTTGTGATGAACCCCCATCTCAGTTCACCTTGGCCACAGGCCACATTTAACCTATTTTCCAGGGTTATTGCTCTATAACTCCTTAAATGGCACAGTTTTCCAGTTCACCTGCAAACTGCCTATCACTCAAGAGTGGCTGCCTGCCCATGCGGTAGGTGCATATCTGTCAGCCTGAACATCACCCCTCCTCTCACTGGGACTAAATGAGGGTTGAGAAGTCAGTTACTTCTCTCCCTGATGAGGAAGGATGAGCGACAAGGCAGGAGGCACTGATTCCACCACACAGCACCATGGGGCTGGATATGCTCCACAAGCAAATGCATACTTGGAGCCCATCTGAAGCATTGTGCCACAGGGTGCAATGGATCAGCCCTTGGTACCAGCTCTCTCCACCTGCCTCAGATGCAATCCTGAAGGAAAATCTGAATTTCCATCCGAGTGAGTCTCCTGACAGAAGAGATAGCAGGTTGGAAGGAAAGTGTAGAGCTTGTATGGTAAAAAACAAGCCCTGAAGAATACATCCTCTCTTTCAGAAACATTAAAAAGCAGGTTTTCACATGCTCAAAAGAAACCAGAAACTCCATGAGAGACCAGAAATGCTGGTATGCTGAAGAATCCTGATGATTAGGTATGCAGATGGACTCCATCAATAAACCCTGATGGAGACAGCTGATACCAAGAGACAATTGCTGCTGCAGAGCCAGCAGGGTCAGCGCCCCTCACCATGCCAGAACACATGCAGCCTTCCCGAAAGGCTGCCTCACCCCGAGAAACCCAGTATGTACTCAGAAACTGGGACAATTCCCCACTCCTTTCATCTGCTGCATTAACCGAGTAGCTGTGACCTGCCTATCTGGTTAGATAATGGCCTCTAAGGTATCTCTATTGTAAGGGATTTATTAAAGACCACAGCAAACACATTCCTCCCCGCAGGAAAAAATACCTTAATCTATTGCAAACCCTCCTGGCAAAGGTTCCTATTTGAACAGATCAGAGCCACAAGTTTGTTCTGGTCTGGACAGCGTCTGAAGTTTCTTTTCCAGCTAATGAACAGACTTGTTTATAACGAAAGGACAGAGAGCATCCAATTTTCTAAACAAGCAACCTCATAGTGCTCTGCTTTGTGGCACGTAGCTACGGCTAACCCACTGCATGGTCTCTGCTAGCTCCTTTATTTTCATCTGAAATATAAGGTACGCTGGTTTAGGCTGGGGCAGAATTAATTTTCTTCATAGTAGCTTCATAGCATGCTATGGGGCTACGGTTTGGATTTGTGCTGGAAACAGTGCTGGTAACACAGGGGTGTTGTAGCTAACACTGAGCAGTGCTTACACAGAGCCAAGGCCTTTTCTGCCCCTCACATCACCCCACCAGTGAGCAGGCTGGGGGTGCACAAGGAGCTGGGAGGGGACACAGCCGGGACAGCTGTCCCCGACTGACCCCAGGGATATCCCACACCATATGAAGTCATGCTCAGCATGTAAAGCTGGGGAAGAAGAAGGAAGGGAAGGACATTTGTAGTGATGGCGTTTGTCTTCCCAATTAATCATTACACATGATGGAGCACTGCTGTCCTGGAGATGGCTGAACACCTGCCTGACCATGGGAAGTGGTGAATGAATTCCTGGTTCTGCTTTCCTTGTGCAGCTTTTGCTTTACCTGTTAAACTGCGTTACCTCAACCCATGAGTTTTCTCACCTTTACCCTTCTGATTCTCTTCCCTATCCCACCAGGGGGGAGCAAACAAGAGGCTGTGTGGGGCTGAGCTGCTGGTTAAACCACAACATGAGGAAAGCCTACTAAATCAAAACCTTACTTCTTCAGACCCAGTCTCCCTGACAAGACACAAGAGGAGACAGTGGTCTTCCACTACGTACAATCAAAAGGCAAAGGAAAATGGTTTCCAGATCAATTCTCAAACCTGAGCACCTGCAATATGGTTTTCTTACCACAATGGCTTACCTGACAGGATTGCAACACAATGGTTAAAGAAAAATTAGTTTCTAAACAGGGATGTTTGCTTCTAAATAATCAAAACTGAATCATAGAATGATTTGGGTTGGAAGGGACCTTCAAAGGTCATCTAGTCCAAACCCCCTGCAATGAGCAGGGACATCCTCAACTAGATCAGGTTGCACCAGGATCATGGTGCATCTACCATCTCTCTGGACAACCTGTGCCAATGTTTTACCACTCTCACTGTAAAGAATGTTCTCCTCACATCCAGCCTGAATCTCCCCTCTTTTAGTTTAAAACCATCACGTCTCATCCTATCACAACAGGCCCAGCTAAGAAGTCTCTCCCCAGATGAGAGTCGTACAAGAAATGACATAAACCAGGCAAGCACCAGGCCAAGCTCCTGCTGCTCCCATCCCCAGAGACACCAAAACCACAGGGACAGACCCCACCATGCCTTCTCCATCATTCCCAAGGCTTGCGCGGACACTGGCAGGGGTCACTGGAGGGGCTGCTCCCGGAAGCGTCCCAGCACGCAGAAGGTGATCACAGCCCACTGGGACATCTCCAAGTGGAGCAGGCGGAGCAGGCGCTGGGGTTGGACTCACCTCGGCACTCCACGCCTGGGTCACCCCAGAAAAGCTCCTGGCACTCACGGCAGGTCCGGCCTCCAAAGCCTGGCATGCACTGGCACTGCCCCGAGAACTGACAAAGACAATAAAAACAGGAGATGTGACCCCTCAGCGGCTCGGCCCCACGCCGGAGCAATGGCCAAGCAGTCAGTGTGCCCCACACTCCCCTCACCTCATTGCAGGCAGGCCCGAGGGAGCGCGCAGGGTCACAGTCGCACTGCTCGCAGCCCATGCCGCTGGCCAGCCTCCATGTGTGGGGGGCACAGCGGTCGCAGGTCTGCCCCACCACGTTGGGGAGGCACCGGCACTGCCCTGTGGCTGCCTCGCACCGGCAGCTCTCTGAGCCCTCGCAGTCCTCCCGCACGGTGCCCAGGTAGTTGCAGACACACTCTGTGAGGGAAGAGCGTGGCAGCTGATGTCACTGCCTGTCAGTGACAGAACGCCCTCCCTGATGTCCCAGGTTGGCCATCTCTACAGCTTCTGCCCAAGCCAGAACAGGTGACAGGAGCCTCTTGTTCAAGCAGCACCCCCTGCCCCTCTTTCCTCCTTCAGTACTCAACCAAAGCCTAAGCCTGACCATATCCTGTCAGCTGGATACAGTGGTGGATCCGGTTGGAGCGGCTGATGGCATGCCAAGCAGAGCAGGGCTCTGCTCACCCACCCAGCAACCCATCTGCCCTGCCAGGCCATGCCTGGTGCTGAGGGAGAGGAGGGTCTGTCTCCTCACTGCCTGGTTTTGCCTTGCACTGTCCAGCCAGATGAACAGGGGTACTGGTGTAGACAAAAGCCAAGCCCTCACCCCGTCAACCCCATCTCTGGTGAAGAGGCAAACAAGGCGGCAAGAAACCCCCCTCCTGCAAAAGTACATGTAAATGCTGTCCCTGCTCTCCCTGTCAAATGCAAAGGACTCCCCTCCCAGCCAGGAGCCCCACTTCAGGGCAGTGGCACACAACGCCAGCTGGAGGTAATGAGGTTTCCCCTCCCCTCGAAATGGTCCCCAACAGAAGAGCTGAGGCAGCCGCTGAACTGTTCATGGCTGGTGGAGGGGTTGTGGCCACTGTCTCCCCACTCACTTCTGCAGTCCTGCTGCAGGGCGCTCCCATAATAGCCCTGTCTGCAGAGGTGGCAGTTTTCACCCTCCGTGTGGTACAGGCACTTCATGCACATTCCCGTCTTCTTGTCGCAGGCCTCCGGGTCAGTAGTGTCGATGTTGTTGTTGCACTGGCACGGCTGGCAGGCGCCGCCAACCTCGTCGGGGCTCCCAAAGAAGCCAGACGCACATTCATCACATCTACTGCCTGTTTGAACAAACAGGCATGGTGGGAATTACCATCATAGCTCGCTAGCAGTCAGTCTCATAAATGGCAAGACTGAGGCAAGACAAAGGCCATTAATGGGGGGCGGGTGTTAACTGGCTTATGCTCAAAGCAACAGAGGCAGCACTGTCAGCACACACGTCCCCTTGGTTCCACTGCTGCCCGGTCCACCTTTGCCAACCACCGTGCTGATGAGGATGAGGTTCATACAACCTGGCACCTTTCAAGTGCTGCCAGCTTCCAGCAGCAACACAGATACCGGATCCCCTCTCATGGGGAGGTTCCACCCAACCAGCCCCCCTTCATGCACCCACCCAGTACCTATGTATCCCACGCTACAGACACACACGACTTGCAGCGTGACAGGATCCTGGTAACAGCCACTGGCAAACTGGCGTCCGCTCTCGGGGCCGTCAGGACAAAGGCAGGGCCGGCAGTGGTCACCTGATCCCAGGACAGGGTCTCCATAGAAGCCAGCCTGGCACCTGGAAAACGGGGTTCATGGCATGCAGGGGACTGCAGGCAAACAGCCTGCAGCCTTGCTCTAACCATACTCAGGTTTTCAATCACTGTGAAGAACCAAAGGGTAGGAACACCCTTATGGCTCCCCCATGCTGTTCACACTCCAAGTAGCTGTGCCCACGAGGGCAAATTTGTCTGGCTGCTGCCAGTGTAAGAGGAGGAGATGCAAGGCAGGCTTGCAATGGAGAAAACCTCTCTGAAGCCCTGGGGCACTGCTGGGAGGTGCAGGGCTGTAGTCAGAGAGAGGGTGTCCCTGCTCCCATCCTCCTCCAAGACCACCAGCACTGCTCTGGCTCCTGGATTCAGGGACTTCTCCTGTGGCCTTACACCTGCCTGAGCCTCAGTACTGGAGGGGAACAGCTCCTGCACCCATTCTGCTGTGGGGAAGGAGTGGGGCTGGGGTGGGGGCAATTGTACCTCTCACAGCTGTGTCCCGCCGTGTGGTCCCGGCAGCTCAGGCACTCCCCGGTGTAGGGGTTACAGTCATCAGCGTGGCCATTGCAGTGGCAGGGCTGGCAGCTAGGGAAGCCCCAGAAGCCAGGCAGGCAGCGGTCGCACTGCCGCCCGTACACCCCGGGGAAGCAATGGCACTGGCCCGTCTCCGCATCGCAGAAGGCATTGTAAGAGCCTCGCACATGGCAATCGCATGCTGCAAGGAGAAGGGGAGAGAAGCTGCATTTCCACAGCAAGCCCTAAACACAGGGCCCTGACCAGAGCAGAGCTTAGAGCCAAGGGCTTAACGTACGTCGGCATCCACTTGGCCCAAACCCGAAGGTGCCAGGGGCACATCTGTCACACTGTCTTCCAGCAACGTTGGGACGACACTGGCACTGTCCTCCGCTGGGGTCACACACTGAACTCAGGGAGCCCTGGGGATCGCACTGGCATGCTGAGCGAAGAAAAGCATTGGGGGGAGTTAGCACCATGGCACAGGACATGACTCACCTGCCTCAGCCCATTCACACACCTTCACCATACAAACCACTCTGCCTGCAAGCTCCATCCAGCTTCCAGACACAGCCTGCCCTACAACTTCATGGTTACGTACATAATGCGGTCTCATGTAATAGTGCAGAGATGCTGAATATGATGTTCTTGCAGACATCTGTCATGGGGGTTTTCACAACACTCCTGCTGTTTTCCAGACACCGGTATCTTTGGAAAGTTTCCCAAGCACTGTTTGTGACCACATCTTCGCCTGAGCCTCCCACTGTGAATATGTCCAGTGATTTGCAGTACGGCATGAGAACAAGCTACAAAACAATTTTACAATGACAAAGTGTCACTATTTATAAACAGCCTCCACCAAAACTCTGCAATTTCAGTATTATCCTGCTTTCTATCATCCTTTTTCATCCAAAAAGCAAACAGCCAAATAGAATTTGGAAGGGAAATGATGATATTTCTCTAGTTTTCGGTGGTACAGTTCTGGTGTCTACCAAATTCTCACCAAATCTGTATTTTATCCATTCAAAAGAAGAAGGTTGATGTTGACATTCAGGACATACATGGCATACATTAACCGCCCAAAAGAAACTATAGGTTTGGGGAACTAGTTGCAGTCCTCTAAAATACAGCAAAAGCCTCTTGTCAGAACAACACACGTACTTTGAGACTGAAGAAGCCTACGCTGCTTTACATTGTTCAGTTACAGTCTGGCTTCAGCCATAAGTAACAATGCTGTAAAATATTACTTTGGATTTTTGAATTTTGGATGCCAGAGGAGATGCAAACTTTCAGGCTTTTCAATACACTTTCACCCCAGAGCACCCCTGAAATAATTTCTGCTCACAGAGTCAATCAGTGTGTACGGGCTCTCTGTCTCTGTGTCCACTGAGGAGTACTGGGACAGCTCCAGGCGGATGGTGTAATTCAGCCCCTTCTCAAAGCAGACGGGCCGTGGAAGAACAACATATCTGGATTAGGAACAGGAAACAATTCTTACTTCAAAAGTCCAGCACCATAAAGCATTTCAGGTGGCCCTATAAAGCAATCGAGATAACGGAAAGCAGCCAAGACCAGGCAGAACAAAAGCTATGATGTGAGAGAGGCAGTTTGAAGCCTTGTGCAAGTCAGAACAGGAAAAGCTTATCGGCAAGGTAAAGAGTCATACCCATGTTCTCTCACAGGCTGTGCAAACACTCACCCCTCTTTACACTGAACAAAATACATCAGAAAATGAGAATAAAGCTAAAAGTTTTAAGGCTACAGATACAATGCTGAGTATGTTTTTATAACCCACTGGAAATGACATTTCATCCATGTTCACGGAGGCCACAGCAAACTGAAAACGTGATATTGTTGTTTCAATATTTTAAATGGTTTTTTTTCTCTTTTCAGCCCATCCAGCTGTACTGACCTGGAGCCGGGCGACAGTGAGACAACTTGATTATCATCGTCAGGAACAGTATTACCACAGCGGCTGCCTGTGGGAATCTTCCCCGGGCGCGAGACACTGATCACAGCTTTCTCCCACTGATTTGGCAACTGGGGGATAAAAAGGCTGATCAGCATCAAGCAACGGCTGTAAGCTCCTGGGAGCATCCAGAGCTCAGGCCAGGAAAAATGTGTGCACAGACAGGGTGGTCAATGTGCTTCAGGGAGCATGGGGCTGCAGCTCCAGCATCAATGGGGCATCCACAAGCTGAAGGGCTGGCTTAAGACAAGGCAAGTGCTGTTGGGCATCCTAAAACAGGACAGCCAATCTCCCACCCTCCCTTTGTTTCCTAGGTGTAGGCCAGCAGCAGCCTCATCTGTGGCATGGCATCAGCAAGGCTTTAGTGACCTCTCCCCCCACCTCTGGATACAGCGTCTTTCATTGCAGTCAACTGATGCCAAACTCTAGGTGAGGAGATGGGTTTTTTTCCTCTTTCTCTTCACCCTGCAAATTATCCTTAGGCAAAACCAAACTGCCAGCATTCAACATCTAAGACACACAGTTTGTCTCCTAATGTGCATAACATAGTTTTTACCCATTAGAAGGCTGTCTAGCTGATGCTAAATTTATAGTCTAACCTGTCCCCAAAGCACTTGTCACTTTTTAATCTGCTCATTAAACAGGTGCTGAAACAATGCAGTAATAAAGGAAACTGTGAAGCAAATAATACCAGTAACAGTCAACACCTCCTTGAATTTTCACACATTTCAGTTCTTTAACTGAGCATCCATCGTTGCCTTCAAGTCCTGATGAATCCTGGAAGCTCCAGGCTCTTGTCAGTCATGCACTGGGACAGCCAGCACTTGCTGAGACGCAGTAATGCCCATACTCACAGACCTACCTGTGGCTCGTAGCGGACCAGGATATCGTACTCCATGGAGTAGGGGATGTTGTCGACATAGAATTCCAGATACGCCCCCTCAGGGACTCTTACAAATCCTATGCCTGTCCACGAGGGTGTGCGGTCCGGCGTGTACTGACGCTCCATTATGTTTACTCCCTACAGAAACAGGGAACGGAGATTTAAAACCAATACATTAAATTTGTGAGTCCCACAGGAGTATGTAAGTGATGAGGTCTGCTGACGGATCACTTCTGGATCGCAGCATCCATTGTTTGCATCCCAGAGAACATGAACTCTTTTTTAAACCCATATGCATGCCCACCCTTGCCCTTCCACTTAACAATATGCAAAAAGCAAGAAAGATAAAACAACACTGCAGTGATCTTCCATTCCTCTGTTATGGTGGAGAATTAAATTTAAAAACTTGCTGTAATTACTACACCAGCTACAACATCTTGTTCACTGTAAGATCTTTCACACCATACTTGCAGCAGCAGGATTTGCTGCAGTGGCACATAACTGCTCTGTTAACTGCCCAAATTGAGTGCCAATTACTTCCTGATTGCATCAAGCTGCTCCAAACCAAACCACTGCTCAGGATAACATTTGGAAAGCAGATCATGGCCGTCATGAGTAGGCTGTCACTAAATAACAAGAGATCCTAATCACTGTTAGATATTTAATAGCCAAATTAATATGTAGTCACTCCTCTCAGTCTGAAGTGACAGGTTTTTGTGTGCTACTTTCTATATAAAGCAAACGAGAGGAAAACGGCAACAAGAAGTTGTGCAGTGCTTTAACTTCCAGTTTAAATGCATCTGCACCCATGCATAGCTCTCTCCATAGAACATCCTGTGCATTCCTAAGGAAGTTGCTTCAGTAGAGAGGGATAAAATGTAAGGAAATTACTATACATATATACATACCTCACCTCAGGATATCCCCTCATGTATTCTCACACTCTTTGAAGAGAACTTGGCTATAAGTTATTACCCTTTGGCTTTGCACATAGGGTTGGAGCTCCCTGGATAAGGTGGCAGGTGACATGTGAGTGAGGGCATGCAGCTGTGGGGAGCATGGGGACTTGGCACCACCTGAAAATCCGTGCTACTCTGTGCCACTTCATTTTGTCTTGTGCTGCGCCTCTGCCTGCGGTTCAGTTTTTAGTCTGCCACCAGATTTGTGAGGAAGATTTTCAGTACTGGCGTTACTTAAAATGGGTTGTTATGAAGCTTTCAGAATGTGAACTAGCAACACATCCCCTCACTTTGCTTGGCAAGGCTGCTTTTCATGCCAGGATCTTCCATCCCTGAGCCTTGGCAAGGTTTTGGGTCCCACCTCTCCAGTCAGGGAGGCACAAATGCACCAAATTCCCTGTAGCAGCTCACACGTCCTCTGCTGCAGTCCAACTTGTGCTCTGCACTATCTTCACTCTCTGCAGTTACTGGAGAGAAAAATCTGCCTTGTCTGAAACTGCAAAGTGGCTGCATTTTGCCTTAAAGAAATAAATCAGGACCAGGTGCACCAGTTGCAGGCAGGCAGACAGACATCTGCTGCTTTAGAAGAACCATTATGTCATCTCCCTGACTCCTTGCTGGAGGCAGAAATAATTGATGTAATCACCTTGCCGCTATTAATGAATTGAAAGCAAGGCTGTGCAGCGGTGAATGGAAAGAGATGGAGACCCTGATGAACCATGCTGATGGAAAAACGAGCCAGAGGCAACCTCACCTACCAGTTTCTTGCACAATCAAGTATGGTTTTAGCCATTAATAAAAGAAATGTTATTGATGTACAGAAACTCTAAAAGCTGTGGCAATGTGCTTAAATGTGTGCTTTGTTCCCTTTCAGTCTCAGTGCCACTAAAAAGAAGAGCCAGTGTCAGTCTCCCACGGTTCTGGAGATAAGAGGGGGAAGGGAAGTGGGTGTGGTGAGCGCACAGGCAGTGGGGGACAAAGAGGGATGCTGACAGGAAACTAACTGTATGGTCATGATCAAAGAAATGGGTTTAGAAAGAAAAACGGCAGTTTCCCCCCCAAAAATTACCACACTATTTATCAATACTAAGATTGAAGAGCTACAGGTTGATGGTTTTCTGATACAATTCAGTATTGTTTTCCACATTTTAATTGCAAAACACTCAGGGTATGAAACAGATGCTTCCAACACCCAAATGGTGCAAGAACTCTCCCACAGCTGCTGTCCAGAAACACCAGCCCATTAAAACTGCTACTCACGGGACCCAAGCTGGCTTCCTCTGCCTCGTAGATGTAATGATCGAGTGAAATGAAGTAATAGCCAGGCTCCACCTGGTCGCACTGACGTCCAAACATGTGGGGCCGGCATTCACATTGGCCAGATTGACTCGAGCAGCTAAAATGGAAGAGCAATGGATTTACAACACATCTTGGCTATGCTAAGACAGTGCTAGAGCTATCTTCCACTTTGATGTTTTAGGACACAGGAGAAGCCCTTCTGGAGACAGCTGTGTCTAGACACAGGATGTTCTCAGGCTCTGCAGCTGGATCATTTGCACTGCTAAAATGGCTCAACCCAACTATTATTCTCCCAAACAACTCCTTGGCTCAGGCTGGGAATGAGCATACACCAGGGACCATTTCCAGTGGCAGCTTTCATGTGGTTTCTTCTATTTGAATGAAGAGAGGAATTCATGCTATGGATATAGGCAGTTCCCTGGGGTCAGACAGCAGTCTTGGGAGAGCTTCACTTGTTACCACAGACATAGTCAAGAGGCATCTCTGTCCTACAAGCCAAGGGCAGCCTTCAGCTCCAGGCTTGCAGGCCGTGCAAGCAGCATATCTGTCTGGGCTCATGCAAAGCAAGAACATGCATGAGCCTGCATGTCCTGGGACACTGTATGCTCTTGCATGCTGCAAAGCACATCCTCAGAGGTCGTCCACCAGCAGCTATACACAGGGGAAAACCACACCTGATTGCTTTAAAGTAGGACAAACACAGTCAAAGACTTGGGGCAGACAGAGCCATCTCTGGGGCATGAAGAACGTCTGTCCAGGGTGACATACAGCAGCTCCACTTCCTTCGTGATGAGCCATTTCCTTCTGTCAATACAGTTCTACCCCCAAACTGCCTTTTGGTGGTTTTGCTGTCCCCAGAGAGTCTGCCCCACATTATAAAGAACCCTTGGGCACATTGTTTTCAGACAAAGGTTTTTTGGTCCACCAAAATATGCCCTTTTCTTTATATCTGGAAAATGTTGCTAAATTGCCTCAAACTCCTCTCATGTCCATGGAAAACCTCCAGGCTTCTTAAGCCCCCACGCTAAGAGTAATTTTTAACTAAAACCTTTTCTGAAATTACAGAGATTCACTTTCAGATTCCAGAAGTGCCCCAGGTGTCCCAGAAGGGGAGCTGGGAAGCCTCCCCTCTGCGGATGAGGATGGTTACAGCACAGAGAGGGGATGAATTTTGAGGGAGGTGCAGCTGTGCCAAGTGCTGCATCCCACACTCTGAACCAGAGCCAGGAGGCAGCAATTCAGCAGCTGAGAGGAGCCCTGGGTAGGGCAAAGCTCCCCCTTCCACTTAGGTTAGAGAGTGAAGCTGGAGCTGAGCTTCGAGGCTCTCCTGCAGCTGGAGGAAAGCATAGCTGGCTCCTGCCCACGCCAGGACACTGCATGTCCCCCTCCCCACGAGGTTTTGCAATTGCTGGGCTCAGTGCATGGGAAAGATGCTGCAAAGCCTTGCTGAACCGTGCCCCAAACCTCTGGAGATGGCTGTGCTGAGGCAGCTGTGCAGAGTAAGTACGGAGGAGTAACTAATCACCAACAACCACATCACTGCTAAGGAAGGGGTCATAATTCACTGAGGAGTGAGGGGAGAGACAGCCTGCAGGGTGTTCCCATGGCAGTCCCTGCTGCAGAAGAGGTGTCCACAGGAGTTACACTTGGACCACTCCCAAACTGCCTTGGTGTTGTCTGGTGGGTTTCAGTGGGAAACAGTTCATCCACCCCCTTGGGAAACTTCTGTGGCTTTGGACAAAAGCAGGACGTTTCACAGGATTTGTGAAAGGAAGGGCAGGGGGAAAGAGAGTGAAGGAGCAAGCTGCTGCTCCTGAAAAACCTGGGGCCAGACATGCACCTAATGCACAGAAAACTGCTGTGGTCGGAGGAGCAGCCTGGCTGCCCAGCACACCTCTGACAAGGCATTTAAGCCAGCACTTTCCATGCTCTTACTGATGGATGGACCTTCAAAACTACACACTTCTCTGAAAAATCTCCACCCTCCCAGTGGGCATTTCCAGCTCCGCATCTCATCCCACACAGCACCCCTCGGGCAATGCAGCAGTACAGTGCTGCCAGTGCGCTGCCCTCAGCACTGCTAGACAGATGGACTGGCCAAAGGGCCAGTTTGAGAGCGAACTGAGAACCAGGCCTATGTCACTGCCTGATTCCTGCTTTGATCCTGTGAGAGCAAAGCTTTGACATGGACCATATCCTGGGTTATGGCCAAGGCAAAGCTCAACCCATGGCTAGCTCCCACCCTGGCTGACCAAAGGCAAAGCTACATTAAAAAGTCGCACATGTTCATCTGTACCAGTGGCACAAATGGAGGCTGCTCAGCATGGAGAAAAATCAGACACCTCTGTCATTCCTTGCTGCAATCAAGACCTGCCACTTTCTGGAGCAAAAAGACAGTCCCAGACATCCTCCTCCAGAGCACATTGAGCCCTGGATGTTGTGGTTGCAAATGAAGTGGAACTCACTGGGATGAATGATTACAAGAGAGTAAGCAGGCTGAGACTCACTTGTTGTTCAGCGCTCCTCCCTGGTCGCAGTCGCATGGCCGACATCCATCCATATCATTGCTCAGGCCCCAGTGCTCAGGCTGCCAGAGAGAACATCACCAGCACTGTAACTGGTGCCGATTTAACCCTATCTACCCCAAAGGCATGTTTTAAAATACTCAGCATAAGCTATCCCAGACTGTCCCCAACCCATGAACCCCACTCCCCTGGTTGTGGGTCTACCCCCATAACCACCAACACAGCTTCCCCACTAGCTCCCCTTCACCTTGTCAACCATCTCAAGGGCTTGAGGAGAAAACCCACATCTTTCCACCTAGCTTTAAAAGCAAGACTCAGGAGGACCCAAGTTCAGATACCTCACTCCTGCTGCACCATTTACACCATTTTGGGTTCCTGACCCATGAAGGGCTTGGATAATCACAGCCTAGCACATCACGCCACAGCAAAGAGCCATGTGTGGGGCAGTGGGGCTTTGCAGGGCTGCTACTCTGCAACTTGCTTGGTGGATAGGCAGCCTTGCTCAGCTTTTCCATGTAGTTCACTGTTAGATAAGACAGCCTGCCAGTGTTTATACAAACATCCAATTATCTGACAGTATGTTTCTACAACACTCCAGCACACACAAACACTAAATGGAAATGTATGCACATGAAATAACTCCTGCCTCAAATAACAGCCTGTATAGAAAGTGATTTGTTTTTGCTAACACCGCTTCTCTGACCATCTCATCTTTCACCCCAGAGAGGCTCCAGCAGATCTGCCCCAGATCCTTCATTTTCACAGAGCAAGCACTAAAGAAATCCTAATGTCTCCCTCCTTACAGACTCAGGAATTAATACGGATGCTTTTGTCTGTCTTGATGTGCCTCCCAGCTCCCCGTAACACTGCATACATCATGGCTGCTAACATTCCAAGGTGCCTGCTCCAGCCTGGCTGCCAGGTCCTCACTCACAGGCAGGCAGAGACAGCAGCCAGCACCTTACTCCACACTTTCCGCACGCCAGCCTCCCTCACACCAGCATCTCCTTGTTTAGTTGATTATAAGCTACTTACCAGGCAGTCACTGCACTGCTTTCCTGTCACCAGGCGCTTACAATAGCAGTTTCCTGTCTCAGAATCACAAGGATTCCCCCCGGGGTGGGTACCCAGAGGATTACATGCACAAGCTAAATCGGGAAATACAAATAAACAGGTCAAAGCAGAGGTTTTGAATTACATTTTAGGCAGTATCCAACTTAAATATTTACATTACATCTTCCCCTGAATTCCCCAGGACAGAGATTAATTGCACACTTTACCCATCACCCATCCCACTAAATCTTCCCTGGCTTAGAGACTTCTACCTGAAAACAAATTAGGAGGAATCTGCTATTTCCACCAAATACATTGGAAGGGAACTGAGTTTTAAGGGTGGGTGGACTCCAAGCTACAGCAAACCTACAAGAATGTTTTTCCCTTAGCAAAAACACGAAACAAAGCAATAAAGAAACCCACCCCACAAACCAGCTTCTCCCAGCTCTAACAGCTCCTCAAAGAGCTTTTGATCACACATAAAGGAACATATGTTTTTACTTACACTGACAGCCTGCTGGGTCATCAGCACTCAGGCCATAGAAACCTTCTTTGCAGAGGTCACAACGCTCCCCTTCGACAAATAACTTACAGCGGCATTGTCCGGCAATGAGGCCAGTGGAGAAATCAGTGTAGCGGTCGCAGATGCCACCATTCTGGGAGCCAGCTGGGTCACAGTCACAAGCTAAGAAGGAAGAATCGTGTGTGTTTTATTAACTGCTTCAAAAGGAAAGGCCAGGTCTCACACTGAATTATTTGAACTCAGCTGAGGTGTAGAGACTGTATCATTCCTGCAAGTATTAGACACGGCAGGGGTTGAATAAGTAATGACCACATAAACGTCCAGATTCCTGAATAGAAGATAAAACCGAGCCAGGCTTGCTCAAGACCTTCAAGACACCCTTCCCTTAAGGATCTTTGCTCAGGAGCCAAAAGAAGGCCAGTAAATCCTGAATTCTCCAGGGAAAGTCCTGCGGTGGGGGCATGGTCAGGATTCCATACGATTCCCACCCAAGGACTGTGACTGCACTTACGCTCACAGACATCAGGGTCCCTCAGATCTCTCTCCGGGTGCTGGAAGTAGAAGGGCTTGCACTGCTCGCAGTTGCGTCCTATGGTGTTGTGCTGGCAGTCATCACACACTCCTCCGCTGGTGTTCCCCGTTGTCATGTACACAGCCATGTCAAAGTGGCACTGGCTGGAGTGGCCATTGCAGTTACACTCTGTGACAAAGACAGAAAACAAAGTAAGAGTCTGGTCCTAGGGGAGATGCAAGTCAGCAGAAAAGACACACCAGTGTCAACCAAAGAACAGGCAGGACTTCATGTATGGTCACAAGTTCCCAAGTAACAGCGTCTAATGCTCACACAAAATCCAGCTCGGCATTTTACTCAAACTCACTTTTGCATGCGTTACTATTGCGGCCTTCTGCAGGTCGCCAGGGTAAGTCATGGTAGAAATCCAAGCACTGTTCACAGTTTAACCCTTTGGTATTGTGTCTGCACATGCAGTGCCCATGGACCTGTCATTGAAACAACAAAAAAAGAAAGAAGTAATATAGGTGGTTGTAAAACAAGCAGGAAAAAAAACCCAACATGCTCTGAGCAATGCAAAATATAGCTAGTACAAAAAGGATATACTTTTGGAGACTTTAATACATGTCATTGCATGTAGAGAGACATAAAGGGCCACAGAAGTGTCCTTTACCTGACGAGGTAAGAACGTTCCCATACAAATTTGTCCTTTCCTTACCAGAACTAATGCCTGAATAAATGCTTTCAGACACAAAGAGAGCACAATTCCACCCCAATAACCACAAAAGCCTCTTGGACCTAAAAGTTAGCTGTTTATTAGCTGTTAATTAGCTATTAACATGCATCTAGTTTGTGGTCACTAGCCCAGCACCTTCTTTCCAGCCCTACTTTGGTTCTCAAAGCAAAGATAACTGACAGTTTGGATGTATTTTATCCACCAACCCCAGATTCTGCCTTCGACATGCACAGAATAAGCACAAAGCAGACCAACAGTGATTTTGTGACAGCTGCTGCCATCGACAACAGGGACTACCAGCACTGGAGCCATGATTTTAAGGGCAAAGCCAGTCTTGCTGCTGCTCAGGTGGAGGCACTCCCCAGAAATGCAGGGCAATGGACTATACCTGCTCACCGGCATCCTGTGGCCCCTAGGACAGCCCAACCAACCTCCTTGTATGCCTCCACATTTTCATCCAGTTAATAACTCACTCATTAACAGGGGTGCTATTACTGCTTGTCAGGCAAAAATCATGGAGAAAACCAGAACCCAGAAGGGATGTGGCACTTGGGCAGCAGTGTACAACTTGGGCAGCAGGATTTTCCTTCAGATCCTGCTGTTAATTAGGGCTACAGCCTCCACTTCTCAGCTGATAACCAATACAAGTGCAGGTCATGTATGATTCACAAAGGTGTTTTATTCTTTGATGTCTCTATTCCCTTCAATTTTAGGGTAACCAATTCAACCCACATCTGGCCCCATACACTCCCTTTCTGCATTCCTGTCTTAATTTCATAACATCTTTAATATAATTAGAAAAGGAATGTTAAAACAATTTTCACTTAATCTGAGCTCTCTGTGCTTGATTAACACAAGTAATGACAGAATGCTGAGGAGGAATAGTTTCAATGTTGGGGACTGAGGAGAGAGAGTCATCTTTAAATTTATGTTTAAGTCAGAGGAGGCACAGACAGGCACAGCTTTATGCAAAAAAGTGTGAATATTTACCATTCCTTCCACTTCTTCATTAAAGCCATCCACTGGCGCACACTCACTGGCATGTCCATAGCAGAAGCAGTTCCCACGAACCACCATATCATAGATGGCATAGTAGTACTTCTCTCTGATCTCCATCCTAGAGTCCAAGAGATTATCTCCCAGAGTGTGCAGTTTGGTGAATTTGACCCTCAGATTTGTGATCTTTAATAGATCTGCAGGAGACACACAAAAAACCACAACAAACCCCGTTTAGAATCATTTACCAGGTACTGCATTGAATGGGAGGAAGCGAGGAGTGACTTCCCAAGCACACTTCCTATGAGATTAAATCAGATTTAATCTCAATACTCACATGCTACACATCACATTCCCAAATAAAAAAAAAACCCCAAACATTACTTTACTACAGGTTAATCACTGCATAAGTGAGTTTGAGCTTAATTAAAAATACTGCTTTATTTTATTATACATAAACAGACACAAACATAAATATCAAAGGTACACACCACAGTATCACCAAAAAGACACTGCTTCTTTGGGGCTTTATATAATGCAAGGTGGGCAAGGGCCTGATAGTAAGGAACTGCTGCCAAGTGGACCAGGAGCTTTAAGAATTACAAGCCTTTTGGGAAAAAAAATCTTAGAAGAATTTTTTCTGTCTTGTTTCGAACTTTCTTCTAAGCCCAACTTTCCTAGCAGACATAATTAGTTACATTTTGTTGAAAGAAGCAACATCCCATCACTGGCCAAATACAAAGTAGTTTTCAAGGCATAATCCATGGGAAGACAGTACCACAGTAATTAATTCAGGCTATATGTTCACTTTGATATTATGAATCCTAATTTCTTATAGCCTTGAAACTAAGCTTAAAAAGCACTTCAAGTCCATGAATGCAGAGTTTCTCCCTTAAAACGCTGGTTAAAAAAACCCCAAACATTCAACTGATACAGCAACTAGCAGTTGGTTTCAGGCTGAAGGACAGGAACTGAAACTGAGAATGCATGTTAAATCAGAGGTCAAGTTTAAGTCAAGTCACTGCAGTTCCCTACCCAAGCCAAAAGCCCCAAAGAGGTTTTCTCTGAGCCATGCTCAGCAACAAATCCCTCTACCTTTGCACTGGTCCAGCCACACAGGGCTTCCAAGGCCAACTGTTCCAAACTCATGACTCAGGTGTTCTAACAAATAAAACATGACCCCCTGACTTCAGCTAGAAATGTAAAAACATAGAATCATTGAAAATGATCCAAGTTCCTTTGTAGTTCCATTTCTTTGCTTTCTGAATACCGCAAAATTATGGAATCACGTTCCAAGGTTTCTCTCAGCAACTGCATGTATTTTGGGGAGAGGGTGCCTTTAATGGAAATAAATCCCTGATCAATTAAGAAAAAGACCAACTACAATGACGCATATAAGAGCAACCACTTGAGATGGAAATAAATCATTATTTCACAACACATCACCGTCCGATGTAAAAGAAGCCATACCACAAATGTATTCACATGATTTCAAAATTGTTACTGGGGCTAATATATGGCTTTTTTTGTGCTTTAAGTACAGAAATGCTTTCAAATGAGTCTGGAAGGCAACTGTATACATACTTTGAATCCTTGGACTGTATGGATCTTCAATTCGAAAAGCTGGGTCTAAAACACGATATATTACCTGAAGGAAAAATGGTAAAATGGAAGATTCAGCTTTAAAAATAAGGGAATCTAAATCTGTATGGAAAAGTCTACATAATAACTGTAATAGGGGAAAAAACAACCCCAACCCTCTGACCTCTCCCTCCGTTGAAGGTTCTATGTCAGAGTATCGGGAATCACAAATGATATCATCCACTTTCTTCATGGGTCCAGTTGAAATCCCAGGAAATGAGCTCTCACAGTCATATGCAAAATACCTATATACTTGCCACGTTTTTCCAAAATCAGATGATCTTTCTATCAACATTGCAGCAGGACGGAATGTCTAACAGAAAGAAAACCAAAAGAGATTTTATTCAATTAATTATTACTTGCATTTACATGTGTTTTTAAGCATGAGCAAACCACATGCTTGGATTTTAATCTCTCTCCCTGCACTGACTATTTCGAATATTTGGAAATACTGGAAACGGTTTCCTGCTGATATCCAGC
>JAOEHY010030801.1:47433-57875 GCA_025447955.1 Psilopsiagon aurifrons
GATTTTAATCTCTCTCCCTGCACTGACTATTTCGAATATTTGGAAATACTGGAAACGGTTTCCTGCTGATATCCAGCTTTCTGCTCAGAGGCAGATCTTTGAAATAAAAATCAAAGCACAGACTACCCATGTTTAAAAAGATGGCACTCAGCATCCAAACACTTAAACATGCCTGCAATAAATAAGCAAACTTGTAAGTTTTTTGATTCCAAATCCAAATCCATTCTCAAAACCAGGGCTTTAGGGATTCAAAAGGACTTTTTTCCACTGCTTTTGGAAAACAACATAGCCTTCTTCCTTGACTGATCTGCAAAGGACCTAATGGGCCTCCTCTTCTGCCCTGGGGACCAGGAGGCCACTTTCAGTGCTTCCCCCTCCAGCTGACACCCAGAAGCTCTTGCTGAGCAGTTATCTCTGCTGCTCAGAGAAGCCTTCGGATTGCTCACCTCTCTTTGTCTGACCACACTACCTTTTGCATCCATCTCTGTCATTCATGCCAGGCATCCTCTGTGCTGCATTAAGAAAGCCTTCTTCTTTAAGGAATATTGAGAGGTTCAGCTTCATCCACTCTGCTGCATCTGACCCCCCCAACCCCCAGAGACCTTCTTCCAGCTGGCCTTGCCTAGAGTCCAGCTGGCTGCATTGGATTCACAGACCACTGTCCTGCTGAACAACGAGCTAATGAGATTTAAAAAATATTCTTGATCTCTCTGACCTAAAAATCTCATGCTTCAACTTCTGCACTGCCTTTCACAGAGCAGATATTAATGTAACACCTGGCTTGCACTTACCAAGAAATGCAAACAGTCTCTTCTTTAGTTTTATGTATTCAGAGGAGGCCCTCCGAGAGCCAAGCACAAAAGCATTTCAGTTCACAGCTGGAAAGAAGTTTTCTTTCTGCTTCCTGATTGAAATTATCACCCAACTTACAAACAGGCATCTCACCCAACCCAAAATGTAGCAACTGAGAGAGAGGTAAGGCAGCTCAAGTGTTCACCACACAGTCAACAAACCCTCATTACAACGACCTTTTTCCTGCAGTCTTCCTCCTGACAGCAGACCAAGCCCACTGGCACAATGGGCACAGCACCTGCATCAGGTCAGGGGTCTCTCAAAGGCCCTTCGCTGCTGGGGTCTATCAGAAAGGACCACCTTCCACCTCAGGCACCACCCTGAGGCAAGGGCAGAAACTCAAGTCGAGATGAAAGGAAACAACCAGCTCTCATAGAAAGCTGATAGGCAAGAATGAAGAGATAATTTGTCTACAGCGAAGAGCAGGGATTTAGCCCTGCAAGAAGTGCAACCTCTGAAACCTCAGCTGAAGGCTGCCACTAGTGCTTGCCTTGAGATTCAGGATATACAGGACATGATCTGCCATTCCAAGACATCTGTTTGTAAAGAAACAAAGACACTTTGTGCACAGATGTTTCTTCTTCCTGAAGACCTTTTCATTTGCCAAATGAAAAACTATACCATGGCCAATTTTTTTGTTTTCCCTTTTTTTTTTTTTTAAGAAGAAAATAATCCTCAGTACTATACGATTTATCTAATGATCTTCTAGAACACCAGAGAGAGATACCAACACAAAGCTCAGCTTCAGCATAACTCCTTCTGCATCTCATGTGGGTTCAAGCACAACGCAAGCCACAAGTCGCAACTCAGCCTTCCTGTGCAACTTCAGCAGGAGCTAATGGTTGGGAGCTCTAAAAACATTAGGCAAACCAGCTCAAAGCTCAAATCCCCAATATCAAATAGATGTGAAGGACTAAAAGACCTCTCATTTCCTTGTGTTTTATGGTTCAGGGTAAGCCATGGTGCCTTACCTTAAAGGTCATAATGAGATGAGTGAAGTGAAACTCGGCCTCCAGGTTCAGTTGGATTGTCACGTTTTCCAAACCTGCAGGGGCAGAGAAAAGAAGCCATGCAGCAAACAAGGACACACGCCAGCCTTCACCTCTAGATCCTGCCAAGGCTCTTTGCTCCACTGGTGCAGAGACCCTTTTTTTTGCCACTTGGCTCTGTTGTCAAAAAGGGTTAGTGCATTATTGAGGTATGGGGGGAGACACCAAGGACCTGCTGAAGAGTATTGCACATGGGATCCTTATGCATCATCTGCTACACTCAAAGCATGAGCCTGCACTGCCATTACTTCAGGCTGCATAACATGGCTAACATCACTAGATGCAGGGTAAGGACAGCTGTGGGCTAGATCCAGCCACCAAAGCACGCAGGAGCTGTTTCAACTGGGGATGCTGAGCCTGGATCTGTGTGATGACCACAGACTATCCTCATACACTGCAGTCCACCTGGTACCAGCAGAGGCTTGAGTTCCTGCAGCCCTAACACTCTAAATATCACCGTTAACTGCTGGGGGCTGTCTTCCCCCTTTCTTCGCTTGCTCTGGACTCTCCTGTCCATCCAGATGCAGGAACAGTTCCTTCACAACCTGGTATGGAAATACTCCTAAAGCAAGTATCACAGCCCTACTTTGCAATCATGAGAGCTAGGAAACTGGTGAGAAGCAAAAGGTTTTCCAGCCTCTGCTGTGTGACTACCTACAGTCAAGGACTCTACACAGAAAGGAAGAAAAACAGTTACAAACATTATTTTGTCACGTGAAAAGGCCTCTCAAAACAGCTGGATGTTCATTATGCTGTGGTTAGAAATTAGAAAAGATAAATCAAGATACACAGAGAGTAGAAAGGGTTAGATATGAAAATAATAAACCCACAAAGCACTTCAATTTTTGACCAGCTGTAACATTATGTGGAGTGTGCAGCAATGCTTCCTTTTGCTCTATGCCTGAAGAAAACATGAATTGGACAGAAAGAATCATTTGTTTTTTATTGTTGAAGGACATTTTCATGACCTTATGAGCTAAGAACTTTTCTGTGTGGATGCTGCCAAGCCTGTTGCAAAAAACATGAATTATCTGGAATGCTGGAAAAGAGCTGCTGGAAACAAGAGGCTTGCTAGGCTCATCCAGCAATGGTTAAAAATGACTTCGTGAAAACCTTTCTTTACTGGCCTGCAGAAATGTTACAAATATTGCCATTTCTTTTCATATACAGCAAGGCAGCTTCTGCCAATGCATTTGCGGAAATCCCATCCCGTCCAGCTGGCTTTAAGGCTTCAGGGTAGGCCTGCTGTTTGAGAAACCTCAGTGCCTTTTGTGTACAAAGGCATGCCAAAGCATAACCATAAAAGTAAAAAGGGCATAGGAAGGATTTAAAAGAAAGCCACCAAATGAACGCACACTATGTTGGGTTTTGTTCTAACTAGCTGGCTTGTTGCTGGTGTTCATTTTACTGTCTGGCAGATGGACACAGACATTCAGGGAGCCAGGAGAGAGGCCTTTTGCTGGTAAGAGATACACCCGGCTTTGCTCTGCCAGGGTAGGAGGGGAAAAAGGAGGTCCACAGGCAGGACGGCAGTCCCAAGCCTCCTCCTTCCCTCCACACACACACTCGTCCAGCCCAGCTCCGGGGAAGCCCTGTGGTGCTCCCTTGGCAGCGCCGACACGGGATATTTCTCCTGGAAGGCTGCTCGGCTCCCACTGCCCAAACACGAGGGAGATCTGGAGCCAGTGCGGGAAACTGTTCTCTTCAGGAATTCCTGCACAGTGGGATCATTCCAACACTCCCAGAGGAATGAGGGGGCTGCAGAGGGGGCTTTATAATCGATTAAGGACTGCTCCAGGGCACACAAAAGCAGACAGTTTTACTCAGTCCTCCTCCAACAGGATGACCCTTCCCAGGGCAGTAATCAGCAAGCCAGAGATATCAGCAAACCTGCAGGCACCCTTAAACAAAAGGAAGGGAAGCAGTTTCCAGCCCTGGAAATGGCTCCCACACTGACAATCCTCCTCCATACCATTTTCTGACTGCCACCAGAGCTTCAGGCGATTGGGTGCAAATGTGGTGACAACGTTTTCAATACGATGACTGTCAGGATTGAGAGTATCATGGAAGGGATCCTCGGAGTCACATATGAAACATTTTTTGTCCTCCTGAAACAACAAAATAATCAGCATTACTGATTTTATCCGTGGGGCAATAGTTGTTTCCTGCAGATAAGAGTGTTTTCCATCCATATCACATTCCACTCATTTTCCCTGCAGGAGTCATCAAAGGGTTTTTTTTGTTGAAAGGGTAAGTGTATTTACCTTTATGAATTAATGCAAATTGCCAACTGGAAAATATGCCCGGAATTCCATAAACTTCATTTTTAGGAGAAGTATTTTTCTATCGAAATTGCAGTATCAGGAAATCTCTTCTAGCTCAAGAGATAGAAGTCAGAACCAAAAGCAACATCCACAGAAAACTGCTGAGTTGCTTCTGTACAAACACATGAGCAAAACTGCATCTTCAACAACTTGTGTGAAATAACGTTGGCTTTTGGGAGCTAGCTTGGAAATGTAAGCTCTCAGCATTAGGGATACCTCCAGGGAGCCTCAGTGATTTAGCGACTGAGCCCTTTCAGCACAGGGTTGATTTTACCCTGAATCCAGCTTGTCAAGCTCCTACCTAAACCTTGCACCTCCAGCTGCCATTGCAACACTCAAGCTATGCACACAAACTCAGTTTGCACGCACCACCACGTGTGCCCATAAAAAACAGTTGGGTGAAAATCTGGCATGTGCTGCTTGGAAAAGCTGGATGCGCCTTTGCCAGGAGGACAAAACCCTGCCATGACTATGACCATGAACAATGTTGGTTTAGCATTGTACTGGTGCTTAAACCCACCGCTTTCCAATTTTGCAAGGATGCAAACTGAAGATGCAAGCTGAACCAGAAGGGAGGGCTCCTGCCCAAACCACCTCACGGTTTGGCAGAGGAGCACATTACACTGCAGCGAGGGAGCCCCCCCACACCAGCAACTCATCACTGTCGGAATCTACACAGGCATCACTCCTCCAGTGGGTTTACAGAGACAAATGCAGTGCTTTATCAGCCACGAATGTGAGGGCTGGCAGGTCTGCGCCACACAGGACTCCCACTTCACCAATTCCACCTCCTCCCAAGCCCCCCATCAGCTTCACCCCCCATCAGCTCCCAAAGACTGCTCCAGCAGAGTATGACAAGAGCAGGGTCCTGGAAAAGATGTCCCCTTCTCCCCCACTCCAGGCCCCTCTCTGCCAGCACCACAGCCCCTGCCTCATGCTGAGACTTGCTGCTTCTCCCACTAAAACGCTATCCTAGAAAGCCCAACCCTGCAAAGCACTCATCCTGGCCAAGCCCAGTGTTATTAAGACGACATTTGGCACCTTCCTGCGATTTCAATACCACCTTACTATGCATAAGTAACCACGGACATCCCAAACGCTGAACTGGGGCTGTGAGGTCAGGAGTGAAGTTCTGAAGTGGTGCTTTTTACTACAGCACTTCGGCAATTCAGAAAACAGAATAAAGCACCTTTGTTATTTTGTTCTACCAAGATGCTCGTGTTGTTAAAGTTAATCCTGACATAGCCCGAAAATGTCCCAGAGAAACTTAAACCAAGCACTAACTCTGGTAGACAGAGCAGCATAGTAAAACTGAAGGGGAAGGTGGGGTGACGGGTGGAATTTGGTAACTTAAGGGTACAAATGGGTCAAGTGGTACAGCCCCTCAGGCAGCGTTCCTCCTGCCTCCCGTGGTTTTCCTTCCAAGTGCCAGAATCCGGCCCTATTGTCTCCACAGTAAATTCGGCCGGAGATTATCCCTTGCTTTCAGTCCAACAGAGTTCCACTTATAACTGATACTTTATTCTTTCCAGAATACCTTCTGTCCTGAATTTTTTCAGTCTGGTGAACCGCTTCTGGCTCAAAGAGCAACGAGGTTTGTGTTTTCCACCAGATGTGCAAGGCAAGCTTATTTGCATCCCTTCGCTTGGAAACCTTACAAATGTAATTACATTTCGGGACTAGTGGCCAAAGCATTACCCGGGTCCTACAGACCACTCTCAATCAGGAAACTGTCTAGACGGCTCCGAGCAACTCTGGAAATAAACTAATTGAACTTCCCGCGGCACATTCCTCCTCGTTAACCTCGGTAAGGGACGGGGGGCAGAAGTCGAAAGCCTCGAGGGGCTCCCTGGACCCGGGCTGCTTTGGCGGGGAGCGGGGCTCCCCACGGGCACGGTGCTCGCCCCGCTCCAGACTCGCAGCCGAGCGCGGCGCCCCGCAGGGCGGTCCCGCCCGGGCTCACCTGGAGGTGGCTGACGATGCAGTAGGGTTCGGGCTGGCGGAGGCCGCAGGTGGAGGAGGCGGACAGGCGGGCGGCGCGGCCGATGAGCAGGTCGCCGGTGGCGGGGTAGCAGCTGCCCTCGGCGCAGCCGTAGCTGTACTCGGGCTCCTGCGCGGCCGCGGACCACAGCGCTGCGCGCCCGCGGAGAAAAGAGAGGGGGGAGAAAGAGAAGGAGGAGCGCGGTCAGGCAGGGAGCCCGAGCCGCGCCGGCGGGCGCTGCAGGGGCTCGCCCAGCCCTCCGTGCCCCGACGGCCGCGGGAGCGGAGCGGGTCGGGAGTTACCGAGGCAGCAGCAGAGGTACAGGAGGAGGCAGCCCATGGCAAGGCGGCAGAGCACCGACGGGACGGGGCTTCCCCTCCACGCTGCCGCCGAACGCGCTACTGCTGCACGCAGGCGCCGCAGCTCCCCACGGCTCCCGGGGAGCGGCTTCGCACCGCCGGCGGCCCCCGGCCCTCCTCCTCCTCCGCCCCCCCGGCTCCGCCCGCACTGGCCCCCGCCCCGCCGGAGGGTGCGGGTAAGCGGCTACTGTCGAGGGAGGGTAACCCAGCCGCTGGGGCAGGCTGGGGGAGAGGGACCCCCCGTCCTACTACACTGGGGAGCTCCGAGGGGTGAGCAGGGGAAGTCCTGCTCACCACCACTATTACAGACTGTGCCGTCCTCGCTGCTTCCCGGGTTTGAGAGCCGGCTCTGGCAGCGTACAGCAATCGGCGGGGTAGACGGATATCACCGGTGGGGCGACCCCTCTCTGCTTCTGTCTGTGGGAAAACTGCAGAAATGGGGGTTTTGACCCAATCCTGACTTCTGATGGTGGGGCTGGGCATCTGGGAGGGAGAGAGGGAAAGAGGGAAAGAGGGAGGGAGGGATGGAGGGATGGAGGGATGGAGCGAGCATACCCATGTGGCAAGGCCTGGAACCCAGCAAAGGGCCAGAGGGTTGGCAACCGTTGCTTGTGATGCTCAGCGGCCCTGGATCTCCTGGTGATGTGGTGCCAACAGAGAGGGGTCCTAGTGCCATTCCTGGGTCATACATGGCTGGGTCTGTTTCTGGCAGGGCTGTTGAGCCAGGGTCAGCCTCTTCTAGGCTGTTTCTCGTTGTCTGCGAGCATGCAGTGCTACTGCCTTCCCAGGGATGCTGGGATGGCTGTAAGGGGTCAATGGCTGTGCTGGAGCTGCTAGAGCTGAACCCACATCAGTTCCCTTGGCTGTGCCAGAGACAGGATAGCTTCATCGGCTGGTGGCAGAGTCTCTTTGGCACCAGGGGAAAGGTTTACAGGTAAACATCAAGGAGCGGGTAAGAAAAATGGATGTGTTGGAAGATCATGGCTGTAGCTGGACGCAAGCTGGGACACATCCTGGGTTTATGCACCAGAGTTTTGCCTGTGCATGAGCAACACTTAAACTCGTGTAAATCTTTACCAGGTACCAGTGTCTCTCAAGAACACTTTGCCCTCACTATTTGCAGTGCAGTGAAAACACACCACTGTCTGTCCTTCCAGCAAACCCTGCTGAGGTAGGTAAATATGTTAGTTCTCATTTTACAGATGGATAAGCAGAAACAGAGAGCTACCAAGTGACTTGCCCTAAAGGTTAAACACCAGTTCTTAAACATAACCCAAGACTCTCAATTGAAGAACTAATGGGGCTGTTTCATTAAAGATATCCAGGAAATTAAACCATTTTAAGTTGACATGGCAGGTATTGTAATTCTAAATCTCTTCTGCAATGTGATCTTCTAAATTCACAAAACTAATTCAGGCTCACAATCCTGCCATGTAAATCACAGCACAGCTTTGTTTTTAAGCTTCAGCACAACAAACTTTTTCATCCCACTGACAGAAACTGTTTGCAGCGGTTAGGAGCTCCTCCAGGCCATAGCAGACAGGCAGTGGCATCGCTCCATGTGTGACTGTGGAAGGACAGTGTTTCATTGCCATTGGATTTTTTTCTGTCCCACATTTTTTTCAATTTTTATCAAAGTTTTCTCATCTTTTTTCTGCTTCATAGCTGTACAGAAGTCCCATCCTCCCCTAAACATGAAGCGGGCTAATGTTGCTCTCTGGAGCTTCTTGCCCTGTGACTAGGCTCCTTCTGTACCTTGCTGCTGATGGAACGCACTGCATTCCAGCCTAGGGGTGACCCTGCTGTGTGGCATCAGGGATCAACTTGGAGTTGCAGCCATGGACCGGGGTGGCCACTGTCACCCATAACTGAGGTTACCTTTCAGAGGCAGCTGAAACTACCAGCATTCACTGCGTGGGTCATTAGATGCAGTGAACTTGTTTGTGACCGTCCCTCTCTGCAGTGCTCACCATCAGTGGGATGGCTTTAAGCTGACAGAGGTGAGATTTAAACATTAAGAAGAAATTCTTCCCTGTGAGGGTGCTGAGGCACTGGCACAGGCTGCCCAGAGAAGCTGTGACTGCCCCATCCCTGGCAGTGTTCAAAGCCAGGCTGGACGGGGCTTTGAGCAAACTCCTCTAGTGGAAGGTGTCCCAGCCCATGGCAGGGGGTTGGAACTGGATGAGCTTTAAGGTCCCTTCCAGCCCAAACCAGTCCATGAATCAAATTTTTTTCAAATGATAAAAATTCAGTTTTGTGCCGTGTCTATCCTTGTGGTTGGTGAAGCAGCTTTACAGTCCTGGCTGCCTTTGTGCTGCATTTGGAGTCTTCTCAAAGAACCAAATTTCAGAATTTAACCTTAGGGAGACCCACTTGATCACCCGTTTTTTTGTAACAGTGCAGAGATTGAATGCCTAACAAAGAGAGCTAATGAAGTAACTTTTGATTAAATTTATCTTGGTTTATATGTAAATTTGATTGTTTGTATATTGATTGATGTCATTGAAGTCAAAATGTTCTACTGCAAGATACTGAATTCAGTATTTTTTTGACAAAAAAGTTTTCTGAAACCACTTCTGCCCACAAGAACAAGGGTCGGGGGTAACTAAAAGTAGGTATTTTTGATCTAGATGCAGCATTTTCCCACAAATTAGCTTTGCAAAACCACTTTAAAAGCTTTTATGTCACCTCCAATGGGGAATGCTGCACAAGCTGTAAGTGTCAGAGGCTGTCACAGGATGGATTTGGTGTTCTGTAGCTTCTGGTCTGCTCACTTTGTGTGTTTGAGCATGCTTGGAAGAAGGCAGGGGAGTTTAGACTCCACGCAGGCTTTCTTCTTCCTGTTTCTGTTTTTATTCAGCGATCTCTGTTTTCCCACATGGATACATCTCCCCTCCAGGCCTGTTTAATTGTTTACAGACTTTGCATCCTTGCAGCATGTTGAAAGCCATATGGCAACTCTCATAGCCAACAGTGATTTTAGAAGGACATTCTCTTTCAACTTTCTGCTCGTGAATTCAGATTGTTAAAGCCATGAATGCTGTTGGGAATTTGTTTAAACACTTCAGGTTGCCTGTTTCAGGTGCAGTGCATTGAAACTTTCATTACCTGGAGACCCATTTGTGAGCAGCTTGGTGAGTTGTGTGCTCTGAGTAAAACAGAAATGCTCAATTTCATTATGGCAAAGTCAATCTAAATACACTGATCTGATTACAGCCTAGGGAGTTACAAAGAAGCCTCACACGTCACAGATGAGCTTTTAAAGTGCTAAAAATCAGACAAAATAAAATGCAAATTATGTGCATACTGCATTCAGGTGTCTTTGTTGGATTATATCGAAGTTATAATTTGATTCCATCATTTTCACAATAGAAGCTATTAGATGGGTAATGTATGTTGCACACTACCCTGGAGCACAGCTGGTTTGAGTTAGAAGAGTATCTCTGAAATTTTATCCATGCCAGCAATTCCCATGCAAGTCCCCACTGCATACAAATGCTACTTTAGCTCTTCTAAACACAGAGTGATAACTGTGAATGATTTATCTGCTTTGGATCAATAAGGATTGTTTTATGGATGCTGCGGGCAGGAGGATGGGTAAATGATAAGAGCCCTGTATTCCTGCAGAGCATTCCTCGTTTTACAGATGTGCTCTGGGCTGCACCCGAGCTCTGAAGCAATGCTGGGCTGCTCCTGGGATGCTTACTGTGGGACAATCCAGCCAGGAATGACATAACTGGTTTTAACTGAGGAAGAGACATTGTCAGTCTGTTCAGCATCCTGCAGAAGCATGTATACCAAGGGTGGGATTTTAGAACCAAGGCATAGCTCACTTCAGCCTTTTTAAAACTCTAGCACTTCTGTAGGAATTGTTTAG
>JAOEHY010030802.1:0-40433 GCA_025447955.1 Psilopsiagon aurifrons
GGTGAGGCACTGGAATGGGCTGCCCAGGGAAGTTGTGAATGCTCCATCCCTGGCAGTGTTTAAGGCCAGGTTGGACAGAGCCTTGAGTGATATGGTTTAGTGGGGGGTTGGATCTAGATGATCTTAAGGTTCTTTCCAACCCTAACTATTCTATGATTCTATGATTCTATGTGGATGGTGAAGAGAAATGCATGACCTATGAGAACTCTGCAAGCCTTGGAATACTGAAAGTATATAGACCTATTTGGGTTTGTCAAGATAGATACTCAAGTTTTGGCATATAGGAGTCAGTGATGGAAATCCTGACCTGTGATTTCTTTGGCTACATTCACTTTGACTATTGGGATCAAAATTCTATTCCTAGATTTTGCAGACAGGGGGATGCAACAATAAGGATGACTGCTGTCCATACACAGACCATCATCTCTTTATAACAGCCTCATTTATCTTTCTACAGAGATCACGTGGTTTGTACATTTCTCAATATCCCTAGGATTTAGGGGTGGAGGCGACAGAAGGAAAGAGATTCCAAGCTCCCATAAGAGAATTCTTATTCCATAAAGAACAAGTCTCTTAAGTAGCTGTTGAAGGATTTTGACCTTTCATGACGTAACATCTTTAATTCAGATCCTGTGCTAGATTTATATGATGGTGCTTCGGCAATCCAAGTCTCTCCAAGTTGCTCCTTTCAGTTTAAGTCAGCATTTATTACGTCCTTCCTGTGTTATCACACAATGTGCATTTTACTTCTCGTGTTTTACAACAGTTCAGAAAAAGTTAAAAAAATCCATGTTTACAATATCCTAAGAAGCTGTTATTTAGAGTCTGTAAGTGGTTTAAAGAGTGACTACTCACTGATCACTAACTTGTTCTTGAAAATGATTGAATAATCCCCATGTTATTTAATTGTTATTGACACACCATGCAATAGATTTGCTTGTTGCTTTCTGTCATACACATATGACTTGGGTGACCTTAATCCCATTAAGAATGCATTATGGAGTGCACTGTAAACACTGTTAAAGTCCCTTTGTGAAGTGATGTCTCTTTACAATGTTCTGATTATGGTCTAGTTTCTCATTTTTTGTCACCTTCCAGGGTTCACTAATATGGGGTGCTCATAAGTACTCTCTCTTAATATTTTTATTACAACAGCTCAACATTCAGCAATATGTTTGGAGAAATAATAATACCTACAGCCACTGGGGATGGCCATAATCCAACCAACAGCCTACATATTTTGGAACTGTGGCTGGGAGCGGTGTTGATGTTGCTGACCGCTATGATGGACTATTCCCATTAGAGGCCACTGTGGCTGGATGCAATTTAAAGAAGCCCTGGGGGGGTGCTCTAAACTTACAGACCCTGCAATTCTTAAGGACAAGGAAAGCAAAAAAGGTGGTTTGAAGCCATATGTTTCTCAGCTGTCCCTCCTTCTGCCAGCACTCCCCAGCATGCCAGGCACATGCTCATTAACCCACAAGTCAAGCTTTGATGCAGCCCAAAAATTTGGCTAAGCATGGGAAAAAAAAGCAATGGATTTGAACTTAGAATATGCTGAGTAAACCACCTACAGCCATATCTTGTTAGTAAAATAAAGTGTGTAAAAGCCATTCCCTTCACACATCCAGGGAAGCAGAGTTATATAAAACTAATGGGGTTTAATATTGTGTGCAAACCACTAAGCAGAAGGAAAGTGAGTGTTAAAGCAGATCATCTTTGTTTAATTTAACATAAAAGCAGAGCAGCATTAGACATGGCTGAGTTATACTTTTCAAAGCATCACACCTTCCATGAAAGGGACAAGGCTTCTGTTAAAGGCTCCAGATAGCTAGAAATCAGGTGCATGATGCCAACTGGGGCTTTTCTTGGCTTTTGGAGACAGAACAAGCTGCTGTCATGAACCAACGAAAAGCAAGACTTAAATCCTTTGCCTCGTACAGAGCAGGACCATCTCCCAGTGTTCTCCTTTGAAATCTTTCTGGTTTCTTTATAAAAACAACTGACAAAGATGCTTCTGTTTACTTGTATTTTGCATTACCTTTGTAATTATTTGTATTATTAATTTCTGTGGGAAAATGATTAGCAGCAGCACAAAGTTTTTCCTCATCAAGTTAGGCTTGGCCTAGGATGTCATGCAATGCTTTCAAAATTAACAGCCTCATTTTCTTCAGGCAAAGCAACAAATAAAAAACCCAGGGCAAGGAATATTTCCTCTGTTAAAAACAATCTCTGTGCCCGCATATTAAAAGGATATTTCCATATGTTCCAGATTAAAACTTCACATTAAATTTATAATGGCAACTGAAAATTCTTGACTTATCTTTAAAGCTAGAGTTTGAAAAAAAGGAAAAGTGGAAAAGAAAATATTTGTTTTCTCTGCAGATTTGCTAACTTTTTTGTACTAATGACATGCACTTCTGAGATACTTCACAAGGTTGCATGTTGTGGAAGGATTATTAGCACCATGTGGAGAATTGGAGTGTTTCAGGCAAATCCTTCCGATAATCCTCCCCTTCAAACAAGGCTGATGTATTCCTTAGCTATTCAAACAAGACTATAGAAAAATTACAAAAGACAAAAGCTGCTTTCTTAGCATCTATTGACTTGTATTTGGTCAATAAGCATTCTCAGGAGATAGACACAATTCTCCTGCACCTTAAAATGCATGAGCAACAACAGCATAGACTGAAAAAAATTTATAGGCTTAGCATCTAATTTGATTTAATACATTTATTTTGACTTATAGATGGAAGATTTGGCTTGTTATTCACCTACTATAAGGAAGCAATGGAAATGATGAGGACATGTATCGCCCAACACTCATATTTTGCAAATTCACAAACGTATACTAAGGTAATGTCGAGGTTTGACCAAGTTTCAACTGAATAGATGCTAATTAATGGTTTTGAGTAGAAGCCATGTAAAACTCAGTGCTTTAAACTGAGATTGGAGGGCCACCAGCAGCATAATAATATCTAAACCAGTAATAACTTAACTGAAGCCAATGAAGTTCCACCCTTCTAGGTCAAGTACTGAAATCTGACCGAAGAGAGGCAAATATCTACATGCAAAAAAGAAGAAAGAGAGACACATTCCTTCTCTTTCCACAAATCAATACAACAAAGCTTGTGTATCTTTGCTTTATAGTTAATGACCTTGTCTGTCAACAGTTTCCTTACTCCTCACTTTCATTCATCTCCACTTTCCTAGCAGCAGCTTTACGGAAAAGTTGTAGGAAATGTCAGGCTAAGATGTGTTCTTGCAGGATAAGGTGTGTTCTTACAGAAATGACAGTGTCTTCTCCACATTTTCTGACAAATATTTTTAACTGAAGCACTCTGAAGCACTCTGGGCTTTTTGCCTCTCTTCTGGAAGACAGAGGGAATGACAGCTTTTACCTGCAGCTCACAGCATCTAATTCATTACAACTCAGTAGTAACTAAACATTGGGTAGTAATTTGTTAACCGAGTTAGCAGCTCGCATCAAGCTTCTGTATGGAAAATAGCCCCTTTGTGGAAATAATTGTCAAAAATTGCACTTTGTGGGGAAATGAATGTGCATTTCAGGAGTAACATTTTATTATATTTTGAGGTGCGAACTCTTAATATATAACATACAGATATAAACATATTGATATGACACAAGACAGGAGAAATGGTTTTATAACAATCTAGAAGTACAATCCATTGTTTCAAGCTATTTTATTCAAACCTTGGTATTGTGCAAAGACTGCACAATAAAGACTCTACAGACAACAGTAAAAAGGCACAAAACAAACTTTACAGAGACCGTTTCTTCAACTTTTATTGATATACCAAGCTACCTTCTCCACACCTTCTCACTGCCCACCTCGAGGCAGGACCAAATATGCCAGCAGTGTTTCCAGTAGATGCTTTAAAAGACTGTTCATGCCTGGTGACTTCCCAGCTTCCTGAGACTATCTACTTCACTGCTTTACCAGCCTTATATTGAAAGAGGTTTGCTAATGCTAATGACTTTTCAGTCACATGTAATATCTAGGACTACATGAGCAGCAATCAGGCCCGGTTTTGCTGTGTAGTACACAAATTAGCTATATTTAAGTATCTGGGAAATATTACAGGATCATACAATTCCAAACTGCTTAGGTGTCATACAGATATATGACCATGTCTGCATTTGGCAAAATGGAATTGCACTCCAGGTATTTATCTTTTACTGTGTTTTGATTGTTTGATGGTATTCTAAACTAAAGCTTTTCCCAGCACTCAAAACAATCCATCTTTGCATTTTTATAGGGTGCTATCTGAATAAATTGCTATAAAAAAAATCTTTTGAAAGATTATGTGATTGTTTTTCAGAGCTCTGTGAGCCAGAGATTTTTATTTTTCATTTTTGGAAGTATTCATTTAATTCATTAGTTGCGAAACTTCTGGGCTAGAGGCAGAAGAAAATAAGTCCTTCATTCTCTCCCTGGAACATGCGCGGCATGCCCTCTGGACCGCACTCTACCACAGCTTTTTGGTAGTAAGCATGGTGCCTGTGCTTCCTCTGTCTCATCAAGGTCATGTTGTCAAAAGCAAGGAGGGGGGCAGCTGAAGTAGTTTGCTGGTGCTGCTTGGACTGGGGATAGCTGAGAAGTCTACTAGATATTGAGTGTCATACCTCCTGCCTCAGCAGCACTGGTGGGAGAGCCACAGCACAGGGTGAGAGGAGCTCTTACCTCTCTCAAAGCAAGTTTCAATAGAATTACTGCTAACAGCCCTCCTTGCAAGCTTTTCTTCCTTGTATAAAGACAGGAAAAAAGAAGACATTCCACTTCCTGTATCAGCTGTAATCAAGGGAACTTCTCAATGTGACCCGGCCTGAAAATATGTAGGTTTATTTGTGTTTCGCAGGCAACATATGAAGAACCATGATCAAGACTCAGTGGGACCCCTGAGTGCTCCTAGGCAAGGGAAAATGCCAACCCTGGGACGGTAACATCCACTTCTGCTGACGTCCTCTGATTCCAGTGAAAGCTGCTCTGACAAAGCCTATAGATGCTGCTTCTCCTGTGCAAAGGACTATGCATTTAAAGTTTAAAAAAAAACCCAACAACCTTGCTTTATGATAACATCTCTCCTTGGTATTTTTCCTCCAGAACTTTTCCATATCACCCTCCAAAATGGGGACCTCCCATATGGCCATCTTTTTGTGAGTGCCTATGAGCAGACTAGTGGCAGCAGAAACAAGAAACACTAGGTAACTTTTCACGGGTTTACAGCCTGATCTGTTTGGTCTGTTAAATTGCCCTCCTCTGCTCTGCTGTGAGTTGTTAATACTCCACTCGCTGTTTAAAGGATACTGATATATCCCCATGGAAGCAGATAAGAGCCGCATATGTTATAGGGGTCCATACAGCCTGGGAGTTTGAAGGAGAAATAAAATGAGAAGAAAAATGAACTAAATCATTTAAGATGCCTGAGGAAAAGAATAGCAGCTTTTCCTAATGAGTCGTGTATCAATGCAGGCTCTTTTCTTCAGGAAAGGAAATGTTGAATGAGCAAGGAATGAAACAACTTTAATCAGCTATTTCATGCTAACAGTAGCTAATCTGAGATCAGCATTAGTAAGGGTTTGGCACCTTCGAAGGTACCTGAGGCACAAGGCTAAGCAAGGTGCCCAAACCTTGTAACAACACCCTGCTGGCACCCTTATCTTTATTATTCTCTAATGAGATAATCCCAGAGAGAAGAAAGGAAGGAGATTTTTTTGCCATACCAGACAGACATCTCCCTGCAGAACAACCTCAGCTCAGTCTCCTCAAGCTAATGAAAAGAATGGGAGTCTGGCTATGCAGGCTCCTCTGTCACATTGGTTTTCAGGGGGATCTGGGAGCACAGCACGTGCTGTTCCCAGCGTGCAGGGTACCACCTCCTTGTAAACATGCCTGACACTCTCCACTGGCATGCACAGACATTCCCAATGGTTCTTACCTGTCTTCCTAAGAAAAACAGATGCTGTAAGGAGCTCCAGGGTGCTCTAGGAGTATATAAGCCAAGTTTCCCTAACAGCATTTAAATGAGTTTCAAGATGTAAACATGGGCCTCCAACTCAGCTGAAAGAATTAAACTAAACAAAACACTTTTAATGTAACTGCAAAATATATCTGTAAATGGCAATATTTCTAGTCAAAACCTTTCAAAGCATCAGTACTTTCACATTTGAGCAGGAAACAGCTCACGTGACAGGAAGGAGAAAGTGTGATATGAGAGGAGCAACAGGAGGCATCAGAATCTGTCCTGGGAAATGACTCCGAGATGCTTCCCCCACTCACTTCTCAGTGGCCTAAGCATATCCTAATATAGAACTCGGAGAAAGCATGGATCAGGGATAGACTTTAAGTGGCTGTGAAACCTTTTTTTCTGCAGTTAGTACATGACGATCTGTATTGAGACAAACAACCTGAACATGCAGAGGGGTTCTATCTAAGGTTCCTTAACTGGAAATTCAAAGTCAGAAGCTGTTGTTTCAAAGACTTCTTAGTCTCTGCAGCAGATTAATGGACCAAACACTAACAGAAGACTTCAGTGATATATTTATGCTCCTGCAACAACAGTTTTAGTTTCATATCTGAAGATTAATGTGCTAAACAAAAATGCAATTAAAGCAGTATATCTCTACGTGTTTAGTCACTAGGTAGAATGGTCCAAAGTATAAATATGTCTCAAAAGATATAAAAGCAGGGAATAGAGGGAAAATCAGTTGTTATTGGAAGCACAGCTTCTAAATATAATTCAGCATGCAGAAGGGAACACGAAAATCTGCCAAAGTCTAAATTTAGGAGAGTCCCAGAGCATGTCCATGCCTGTATGTCTTGCATATGTGCACCGAAATGGGATAAGAAATGCATGCCCAAATAGCATGCTTACAGTTAACTCTGTAGAGCTGAACTGCACCATTATCCAGAGGCAGAGCCAACCCCTTTTTCTCTGCCCTAGCAGTTCCTTTACCCAGATACATATTGCTTCAGTTCAAAACCTCTCCTGGAGGGTCCCCAAAGTAACACTGAAGGTAACCTATCAGTGCCCTGCTGACCTGGCTGGGTATTATTGCTGTTTTAGGTTTCAGGCCAGCACATTCATCTCACTGTAACGAATTTAAAGATGGTGAAAAGCCGTGCCAGAGGTTCGGTAACCAGAGGCAAGGTTACAAAAACATTAGTACTTTAACTCATACACATGGGAGAAGATGAGCGCTCAGGAAGCCCCTGACAGGGATAATTAGTTTTTAAAATTCATTCATCTTTTTTTATTTATTTTATTTTTGAATTTTATTTTGGATGCGCTTTGAGTTGGAGGGGGGAAGCCACAATTAAATTGTTGCAAACTATGTTGGACACTATGTGTACCGCTCCAGATTAAAAAGCAACCTTGTTTAACAAGAACTCTCCCTTCCTTCCCAGTCTATGAAACTTAAATGATAAAACTATTTCCTTTACACACATTTACAATGCTGCATTAGCCTTTCCTAGTCCTGCCCAGTGCAGCAGAACAATAACATCTAATGTTGCGTCCGGTCTGTGCAGATGAACCATGCAAGTAGTGGCCTTCTCCCCAAAAAAATGCATGAGCCAATAAATGGCTGGACTCTCCTGGTCTTCTCCTGCAGGTTTAAATAAGAAATAACCCCACAGAGCCTATCACAGTCCATGCAAAATGCAATCAATATGCAAATGGGCATACAATTTATACAGTGACAGCCAGCGTGCAGCAACAGGTATGAAGCATCCTGGTTGATCATACATTGAAAATCCTCTGTTAGCAGAGCTGGTGCACATGAAAATGGGATGATGTGCGTACGGTCACATTTACTGACTTCATAAAACACGTGCTGTTTTTAGCTTGGTTTCTTCCTGATTCCCATTCTAAACATCGCTTTTTGTTTTGCTGTTTCGATTCCACTAAATGACTTTGAGGCTGTAATGTGTTGATGACAGCCATTTGCTGGGTTGGATTTAAATTTACCTTGCCCCACACCATTTAAGCTACAACATACTCTGACAGACAGCGGTCACAGAGAGAAAATGGGAATGGTTCAAAATAATTTTTCCCATAAAGTATAAAGAGAAGATAGGAAAAAGAACTCAATAAGATTAAATGCTACATTCAGAGCAACGTAAATTAAATATGGTGTTGACATGCTGCTTGGGGATAAGGAAGAAGGCAGATTACTTTTGCAACAACGTTTATTGCTCCTGAAATGAAGTGGAAAGGTGCTATAGCATGCAGGTATGACAGCTGCACAAAACATATTCTCTCTTTGGTACACTGTTCTTTCTACCACCTGATAGAAGCGAATGTGTAGCAAAGTTATTCCCTCTAATGCAGACAACTGGTCATGACCCTGGCAGAAACAAGATGTGTAGCCTCACAGTGGTTAAAATACCAGGATTATTAAATAATTTAGGTTGGCAGAGACTAGCTCCCATCCCCTTCCTATACAGTTGCTCCACAGCACCTGCTTGGGAAGGTGTACCCGTTAATGAAATCTGGGATCAGACATCAGGGAGAGCTTACAGCACTATTCTAGACAGACAGTAACAGCTTCCAGCAGTCTTGAGGTAACATACTATCTCCTTTTTCTTCTTCTGTCTCTCTCATCCTTTACCAGGTCTTGTCCAACTTGCCTTGCCAAACCCCACGCTGGAGTTGCAGTGCTTAATCTGGTACTGAACAGGAGGGACCAGCGACTTTCCCCTGGGTAGCCAGGGAGTCAAACTAGGTGCTCCTGTCTACAGAAAACCCAGACTGAAGGAGTAATGCTTACTATGGAGGGGAAAAAGGGAAAATAAAATAAAACAAAATAAAAAGCAAAAAGCAAAGCATTGAAACATAAGCTTTGCTGCAAAATTGAGTGCTTGCTTATCCCCTGCTTTTGAAAAGGGGGTCAGCTACAGTGCTGGTGTTTAAAGAAATGCACAGAAATTAACTCTTCAAGAGCTTTGATATAACACCATCTCTCTGCTGCAAATTACCTCTTATGAAAATGAGCCATTAACTCCATTATCTTTCCTAATAGCAACTTTGCTGTGCAAAGTGCAAAACATATTGCCAATTTTGCATAAACCATCTTATGGCAAATACACTAGGTTTTTTTAACAGACCTTTTGGGGAAACTGGGAAAAACATTACCCCTTGCCCTCTTGTTTGTTTCCCTCAGCACCTTCACTGCCCAAGCAGGATGTAGAGACAGGAGCAGGCTGTAAGCTAGCTTTCCTCCTTGTTGGCTTTCAAACTATAGCCAGGCTGCCTTAAATTATGTCAAAACCACCAGTTCCCAGAGATAAAAATATATGACTGAGGTTTAGGGGGCTGCACAGTTTCATCTATGTCTCTTTTACTGTCTGCAACTTTCCAAGCAGAAAGGAGGATTGAGCAGAGGTTGGCTCAAAGCCTACCATGGATTCACCCTCTTATCAAAGACAGAGGCTTAGCAGCCCTTGGAGAGCACCCGTGGGGGCTTGGTGCTGCTGAGGTGTGCTCATGCAGACCTGATCATTTGCTTTTGGTAGAAAAATCACTTTGTGACTATATGAACGCTAGGGTTTGATTTTAAGTGCATGGTAACAAGGATTATTCTGTAGTTCTAGGCACATAAGAATTTATAAACAGTGTATTAAAATACACATGCTAAAACACTGAAAGTAGAACTGCCCTTACTAAAGGTCGCTTAACTCTGTAACACACAGCTGCTCAGTAATATCTCCACCAAGGTAACTGTCTGCCCACCTCCTCACTACAGTAAAACCAGCTGTGAGCACTACCTTGCTGTGAAGGCAGCACTGTTCAGTCACCTTCCAAATACAATCCCACCCTCCCCCAACAGCCCATTTTTCCCTTACAAAACATCACTTATTCAGGAACTGCCCAAATGATGGCTTTGAGCCTCTCCCCTCAGACCCAACTGCCCCAGCTATCCCGTGGAGACACAGAAAGCTGAAGAGAGGGAGAGAGGGATTGGGAGTGACTTGGTGAAATGCTATTACGCTCTATTCCTAGATTCTCTGTGGTTTCACTATATGTATTCGTTGTTAACTTTAACACTGGCTTATTATAGAGAATCTGGATGTCTTGAGGGCTATATTTGGAATTGCTGAAGCAAGAATATTCTAAAACTGCAATTGCAGCCTACGGAAACATTGAACTTGCTCTCTAATTACAATTTCTCGTATAAACTCAAGCTACTTTGACATGCAGAGCATTTTTCCTGTCTCTGCCTAATGTTTATACATTCAGTCTCTGTGGAAGACAAATACAATTTTCTCTGCTGAGACCACCCCCATTTTAATTGCAGCATGTTCTTTTTCAGCTTTAGACTGTGTCACCAAAATGGTTTTGTTGTTTCCATCTCCATATGATATATAATTTCTGTAGTAAATGTGATTATGGAGCTTATATATATTAAGTAGTTTATATGTATGTGTTTGTGTGCATTATATAATATACATTTAAATGTGTATGTAATGTTCACATTAATTATAAATAATAGAAAGACCAGACACATGGACCATGGAGAAACAATTTTTTCTTCCTTTTTTTTTCTTCCAAGAAGGGATTTGTGTTTGCCATGAATTCCCCACTGTGTGCAGCTGAGGTGTCTTCTGCAATAAAAAAATGACATGCTGCTCCCACAGTGTTGTCACAGTGGTGATTCACGTCTATTTATACTTGATCTTGTCTTCTCTCACTGGTGTCAGACTATTGCTTGCCCTTCCCCCTCCTCTTCTACTTTGCTACAGTGCTGATTATTCCACAAATGGAAACAGGAAGCTGCATGCATCATGATAGCAGACAGAATTAAAGGGCTTATTGAACTACTTATCCCACTAAGGGCTTCTTTTGCTGCTGCGTGAGGCAAAAAACTCTATCAGATCAATTAAAAAAAAAAAATCTCTTCTATAAAAATTATAGGAATAATATTTTGAGAGAGGAAAGGAAAGGTAAAAGAGGAGAATATAGAACTTCAGGCTGTAGCCTGAAAAAAGCAAGATGCAATATTCAAGCCATTTTTCAGACATCTACAGCTGTAGATTAGGGATGCCCACCAAGGCGATTTGGTATGCTTCTGGCTGATGTAGTAAAATAAAGTAGACATTGTTTCTAGATACATTATCTTTCAACAGTAATGCATGCCCACAAAGCAGTCATGACATTTTTGAAATAAGAACTGCAGAAGGACTTTAAAAGTATTGTGCAATTCAGAATAGCACATCCTCTGGCTATTATTCAAGCTGCTCTGGCAGCCCTAACATAAAGAAAACTGATAAACTGCACTGGTCCTGCCACAACACACCTCTGTTCACGGATGGTGTATGTCCTCCCTCCCAAAACTGATTAGAGTCATACCATAGTTAGGCTTAGAACAGTTATTTTATCATTTCAATTCTGCATGCAGAAACATCTTACCAAAATTATTTTTCAACATCACTTCTTTTCATGTATTTCATACATCCTTTCTGATGACCTGTATTTTCTGTGAACGATAAGATTTGGAAGGCTGAAGGGGGTCTTGCTGTCAGTCTATTTATATGCCACTAAACGTCACTCTGACACTTGTAGAAGTGTTTCTGAAGGCAAAATCAAGAAACACTTATCTCCAACAACCTCATCTGAAATCTGACTGCACAGGAGATGCCCCTAGCTGTGAAATTTCACATGGTCCCTGGCCCACGAGATGACAGGAGATGACAGGTGATCCTGATCCCAGGCTGAACAGGAGCACAAGCATCACATCCCACTTCTAGTCTGAGATCTAGAATATTTGTGTAGATAGTCTGGGACATCATTCTCTGGCAACCTTGGCATTAGGAAAGCTCCACTGCCCAGAATTCCTGACAAAGCAAATGATACTCAGTTCTACTTAGACAAAACCTCAATTTATTAAAGCTTATTCTTGGTCTGGAAGAACAAAAACATTCTTTCATTCTTTTTACCAGAGAGAAGAAAGTGGAAAGCATCAGTGTGATTGTTTTCATAAATAATGAAAAATAAATCTCCATCATACACTCAACAGTGAACAACCGAGGTCTTTATGCAAAAGAGCAGAAAATTCAGTCAGTGAATTCGTCATTATATGAGACTTATACAGTCTGCCACAGACACAAATAAAAATGCAGCCAGCATACACAAGATGCAATGCCTAGGAAACAGATGAAACATGACTAGTTATTTTTAACTGCCATTAATATTACAAGAGAAATTGTGACAAAGAGAGCAGCTTCAGAATTCAGTGTAATGTTCTCATTAACGCCAGTAAAATCATACATAATGAGATATGTCTTATCAAGAATAACAGAAAATGAAGAACAGACATCTTAATAAGACAACCACAGCACCAATTATAATAAAACACCCTCAACACTGTGAGATTCTGAACAAAATCTTGACTTAATACAAATAGTAGATATTTCCTTTACTACATACTTCAGACTTTAAGTTGCACAAGAGTTCCAAGAATAAGACTTGTTTTACTAAGACAGCAAGATAGGCATGTATTTCTCAGCTTGAATCACAAAACCATGCTCATTTACTTCATGCCAAGGATTGGGATTATGACTTGCAGTATCAAGCACATTTTATGAAATGTTTGACTGAGAAAGACAGAAAGATAACATGATTCTCACTTTTACCTGAGCTCTAATAAACAGGTTACTTAGAAATTCAGATCCTAATTTGATGGATGGCATCAAAACCACCTGCATAAGTTAACTTTCTTTGAATATGGAGAGAGGGAAATTGCAACCGCTACCACGTAACCTAAAAATATTCTAGAAGCCCAAGACTCTACTGGAAATTCTATCAAGTGTCTGGTAAACCTTTTCCCCAGAAAAATTAACATGTAAGTGGTGTCCTCTTCCCTTCTTTTTGCACCTTCTATGATGTCATATGACAACTTGTTGGAATAGCTAGAATAAAGCAGACTCCACAAGGTAACTGGCTTCACTGGTGGTGTAAGCATTTTATAAAAACAGCTGGACTTCCACTAGAAGCTGTGTATTTCTCCAAGATTGATCAATTGATTGATCTATATATCTTTCCATCATAAAACAACTTTTGATAACAGAAGCACCTGATATTCCTTTCTTTCCTGCTACTTTCCCCAAAAGATTACACTCTCAATACTCTTTTTCTTTTCCCCAATCACTTGTGATAAGAAATCTAATTAATATCACTAGAGCAAAGGAAAAATAAAATATGCTAACTGATAATCTCCATTACATTACACATGTACTCATTTGGCTGTAAAAAACTGTTTCATGAACCATCTATTGATTAAAAGATCATAATAGACAACTGTGAGCATTAATTCACAGGCTACCTGTGAACAAAAAGACAAGACTAATTAAAGATGTTTATCTCTAATTATTTGCTCATCTCTAGTCATCGGTGTTTGCACTGTCCAGCAAAGCAGTTTTACAGTCAACTTGGTAATTTCAGGAAACTGTTTTATCAGCTGATGATGTACTAAGCACAGCATGAAAACTGTAATAAATAATAAATATAGCACTTTTCAAAGTACAGGAAAATAACTGCTTCTGAACTAAGTCGTCCCTCCTAATGCTGTCATTTCTGACATGAATTAGCATTTGTCAGCATAAATATTTGTGGTGGCCACTCAGTTGGATCAGGAGACTGGTCTGGATCAAAATTAACTTGACAAGACAAAATAAGAGTAGTTGCTTTCAACATGGATTTTAAGGTTTGTCTTAATTTCACCCTGGTGCTGGCATCCTACTTCAGTCTGCTGAACAGCATCACTCTATCTACTTTGAAGGTAGGTACTTTCATTGCTGCTAAGACCTCAAACTTTTAACCTTTCCATAGCTCTGTAGACCTGAAACTCCAGTATACTCCCATTTTCTAAGGATCTGCACAACATGAGGGAATTCTCTGGACAGATGACAGCTACCTACATTATCTCAGCTTGGCTCTAGCAGGGGTGTCAGCCAGACAGAAGGGGTTATAGCTCAACTTCTATTTATTCTTCACAGCTTCTCACTGTGCACACAGTCCCTGAAGATGCAGGCAGGTAAACCCAATTTACAACAACCCGAAGGCAGTGTGTAATTATTCCAGAGGCCACCCTAGACTCCAGATACTCCTGAGATGAGGGAAGCAAAAAGGTATCAGTCAGACACCTTTTCCTTTTCGCTCATGCTTAACAAGTCTCAGCTGGAGATTAATTATTCCTATGTAATTATGCTAAGTTCTGAAGTAATGATCCTTTAGACAGGAGACACTAAAGTGAAAACAAACCATAACTACATTTTTATTTAAATCTCTGATTTATAACAAGGCTATAAATAGCATCAAAACATTCAATAGAGCACTGATATCTAAATAACAGTCTGTCTCCATATAGTATTAGAATTTCTTCACATAGATACATTCAATGGTGGCTTGTCTTTTTTAACTTTTTCCCTTACACGGAAGCTGGATTTAATGCATATTGAAATATAAATAGTAAATAAGTTATAAAAGATGATGAAATGAATGAGAGTCAAAGAAAGAAACCAATAAGGAGAAGATTCAGACTGATAAGCAAGTTGGTAGTTTCAAAATGCTATGAAGCTGGGCTAGACACTAAAAGTCCTCTAAAAAAAAGCAACCCAAAAAATTTTTAGCTCAAAAGTAGGCCATTGTAGCATGTAGCCAAAAATTACTATCAGAGAAGAGAGATGATGAAAATGAAGCTCAGCACAGATGTTGCCAGCAGGAAGCCATTGCAAAATCACGGCAATGAGAGGCAGAGAAGACCTATTGGGTCATATCCTCTGTGTTCCCAAGGTGGAAGGATGTGTATGATGCTTTTTTAGTGCCTTTTTTTGGTTTGTGCCCATTTTGAGTGACTCCTAGGCTCAGTGACATCCAACATTTCTCTTGCAAGTCTACCTATGATCAATTAAAGTTTCTCAGTAGGAAATCCTCATTTCTGCATGGTCAGTTTTGGTAAAATTCAGTTTTTTATCCATAAATATATTCTGTTGCATTATTTGGAGTTTTCCACACTCAGAGTTTTGCATGGCCTATTATGCAGTCAGGGAGATGTTCCTCAGAGACATTCTGACAAATTAGCCTCAGTTTCTGCATTTGATTTTAAATCCAAGAGAAAGAAAATCTTGGGCACATGTGATTAAACTAGATTCCTACAACTGACATGCCAATGCCTTTTCTAACTCAACTGTCCAACTGACTAAAAAGGAAATTGTCAGCATCACCCATTCACCTACTCCTGCTTTCCCTGCGACCTTAGCTGGCAGCTGCCAACAAGATTGAATATATGATTATTATTTTGCAGTTTCCACCCAATATGTAACTGGATCCTACTCCCATTCTCTTATGGAAAAGGAAGACTTCCTTTCGTATCAGCTTGGACAGAGTTGGTCCCCTAGGAGATTGGTTTCGCTGCAAGGTTAAGGATAATATATATACATGGCCTTTTCTCATCCATCTGCAGTATGAAGGTATGTGGGACATCAACTCCTCAGTGTTAACCCAAGCTATAAAAATAGAAGAACTTAGTGAGAATGCAGTTAGGAATTGTTTGGTTGGGATTTTTACTTTGGAAACCAATCTCTATTTGTGAAATGCAATGATTGGTGGCTTGGGTAATATTGTTTTAACCAGCTAATGTAAAAGCAACATTCATTCTTAATTAAGTCAGTGATAATTCATTTAGCTCTGCTAAGATGTTTGCCCAGTTTAAATACATTAGAGTGATACATTGTGATGTGATATGCTATGTAAAGAAGTATTTCCCATTTCCCCTCAAAATTAATTGCTTAATAGCTTCCTATTAAACAAAACAGAAATTCATTACTCACTTTTTTGATATCATCATTTAGTTTATACTTCTCCTCCTCTCCGAATGTAATTAATATTAATATTTTAAATTACTTCTAACATAAAGACCCCTGCGTTTTTAATCATGCTCATTCCTGGGTCTGTTTAAAATTCTTCTCCCTTCTTTCATTCACAGAACATGACTGAAATATTAATGCTGTCTGCAAAATGGTTATGTGCCACTGCTTTATCATGTGCAATGACATTCTGCTCTCATATGTTCCATTTGGTGTGGCTGACTGTTATTACAAAACCAGCAAAGGTGTCCTTATGAATCCACAATGGCATAATAAAAAGAAATCCACCTAGAAACTGGGGAAAAGTTGACTGCTTGGTTCAGGGATGAGGCACAGTGCTGAAGCAATTGCTCAGTCTATACTAATTTCTTTATAAAGTCATAGAGATCAAATTTTACCAGCCTAGCACCTTTCACAAAGACTATATATACCAGTGGATTTTAAAGATGTTCCAGTCTACTGAAAGAGCTATAGCTCTCCAACCAAAGACCTTTGCCTCTGTGCCTTTAAAGCTTATGATTAAACAAGCCTTATCATGCATTATTTTTTTCTAAATGTCTACTTCTTTGTAAGTAGAATGAATTGCTGGCTGCTACATTAAGAATCCTCAGAGCATCATGCTGAGTAAGATTATACTTAACGATTTGTTTATGCAGGTTTATACACTGCCAGTCAATAGGAGAAAGCTGTTTTATAGATACCACTCACTCTGATGCCAACTACAATCCTTGTATTAAATTGAGTCATTTAAAATTAACATGTCTTTTGCCCTTAGCTGAAATGAATAGACAGCTTGTGTTTTGTCATTAGAGATGGTGATGCCCAGTCACTGTAGCAGCATGGTTATAAACCCTGCTGGAGTCATCAAGGACCATGGCAGTGACTCATAAGACCTGGCCCCTCTTCATTTGGAAGAGGCAAGGGCTGGTAATCCAGTCCTCCTGGATAGGCAAATGCTCAAGCAAGAGATGGTTCTATGAGCATGAATTAATTCCTCCACCTTGATAGCTTGCTAATTGCCTTGCACAGTTTAGTTTTAGGAGACATTTCAGGACGTCTGACAGAAAACATTGATCCAGAGCATGTGGGGAAACTGCTACAGGGGGTGTTGGCAGAATGATACTCTTCTTTTTGCTTGATATAAACAGGATCCAGCATGTTGGCAAGGACAGTCTTCATTTCAGGCTGCTGTTCTCTTTGGCTAACAAATTACAGACAACTCAAATTAAATCTGCTCTTTTAGAAACTTTTTTCTGTTTGATTCTCTTATGAGCTGAGGAATTCTGGTGTACGCATACAGCATATCTGGTCACCACATTGCTATTGTATCTGTATTTTACTCAAAGGTGCATTGGACTGGAAATTCTTCTTTCTGAGAGCATTTTCTGAAGTTAAGCTTTGTTGCTACTGGAAGATCAAAAATACCAGCTAACAGATTATCTCTTGACCCTGAGCAACAGAGGTCACATACAGTGAACACGAGGAATTGCCATCTAGTTTTCGAATTCTGTTTCAAAGCCAAAAAAGCCCCATAACACAACAACTAGCAACTTAAAGCTTTTTGTGACTTCAGACCTCCGCACCATAGGCTCATACAATGACAATTATTTGGTTTTACAGTCAAGGAGGGATTTTAATTTCTAAAATATGAAAAGACAAAGAATTATAATAATATTTGTTCTCTGCTAATTGCTTACGAAGTTTGTAGTGCTGGAGATATATTTGTCATCTGTTTCATCATTTTGAGATACTAATGAAATTATGGAGGCTTCAAACATCACCAGATACACCACCAGAAGTAAGCACAGTGGTACCAGTGAGCATTCCTCAAGCCAACCTGGTTTAAAACTACTTTGCGTGGGAAGAAAGTGCAGTAACTATTGTAGGAATGCATTTGCTCATTTAACAATACAGCACTAGCACCACCGATTCACTAACAAAAAAAAAAAAAAAAAAAAAAAAAAAAAAAATTTATTGTTTTCAGTAATTCAAACACAATCAGCAAGTTTTATCGGTGCAGGAATACTTGAACTGATTATTTCTGTCTTGAGACTCTCCCATCAGTGTCTTGAACTCCATTTCAGGCAATTACTATGGCTGCAGCAAAAACAGACTGCCAAAAATGACAGTTTGTAACAACTAACCCTTTTAGAGAAATGACTTAGCAAATTCTGCTCTTTTTAGTACTAGAAAGTCTCATTTTCTTAGTAGCAACTACTGCATAGAAACTTTAAACCTCCTGAGAAGAATTTTTGACAAGCACAGTGTTTGGTAATGGCTTGAATAATGACGATTTTTGTAACAGAGCTGATTATTTTTGCATGTGATTATAGGAACTTGGTCTTATTCATCATCTGAATTTTGATACAAGCATCAAAAATAGCAGACACTGCCAAAAAAAGCAGTCTCCTGATGGACATTATACCATCCGTTTCCACATAATGTGCAAGCTACTGCCTTTACGATATGACATTTCGTAGTTACTTAACAATAAAGGATTATTTGACACCTCCATTTTACAGAGGATTTGATGGCAAACAGTGAGCATGGAAAAGCTTATTGTATTCAGGCCAGCAGGGGCCTGGATATGATTTCTCATTTAAGCAAAGGGGAAATGCAACTGGCCACACCGAAGTGATGAGTAACTGTAGTACATTGCTTGGTTCAGAAAAGAAAAGTCAAACTTTTGGAAGTTTGCTCAAGTAGGGGCTTATGTGCATGTAACACTTGGGTATAAGGCACATTTAAAGCTGCTCACCAAGGATGTTCAGCACTATATCATGCTCTCTAGAATTCAAACTCCTTAGCAATTATTCCACAATGCATGTAGACCTTCAGACATGGGTTATTGCTGCTGTAGAAAAACATTCAGGTATTTAACAGTTTCTTGAAAAGAACAGCAGTCACCTCTGTTATACAGCTTGTCTTCCGTTTGATAGTTTACAGGCTACAAAGAAATATGTACTTGTCCATGTAGTTTTTTAACTGCATACTTGAACAATGATTATGATATGCATTGCATTTTAAATTATCTTCCATTACATTTCATGTGCTGAACAGATTTCAGTTGGTATTTGCAAGACAGCCAGCAAATTACAACAATTATTGAAAATTATTGTGATATCAAAGTAATGTGCTCACCCTTCCTCTTATCAATTTTCTTTGCATTGGTATAGAAAATTGACAGATCAGCATCTAGGAAGACTATATTTTTCCTCCTTAACTATTAACTGCAAAGACAGAATTCATTCTACTTAGGTTTATAGTTTTGATGCAGTCAATACTAATTCTGAACTATCTTTAGAATTATGCTATTTACACTTCTAGCTCTTCATTTGCCTTGCGCTAGAATCATATATATTTTTATATGTATATATGCATTCAATGCTTTCACATATATTTTCATAACAGCCAATTCTTTATTCTTCTTTAAAAATATAATCTATTTTTAAGTTCATTTTTACTTTTCTGCTTTGAATTAAGCAGATTTTAACAATAACTTCTTTAACCAATCTTTTTTATTACTGAATTTATCTCAATGAAAGGACCCATCCTATAAACTCATCTATCCATGGTGAGTTTTACACTTTGAGTAGTTTCTTCATAGAACCATAGAATAGTTAGGGTCGGAAAGGACCTTAAGATCATCTAGTTCTTAAGACCTTATGGGTACATTTATGTGAATGATGTTAAACATTCATGCATTTATAATAACAAGGTTTTATTTTGGCTCAGCTTTCTTAAGTGCAGAGCACTAAGACTTCATTGTATTCTTTTAAGGGAAAAAACAGTTCAGAAGTGTTTGAAAAAGGGCTACTGTTTTTCATAGCATGCATAAGAAACAGTAATAATTTTCATCATGCATGCTTAAGTGTACAGTAAAATTTGTAATGCAAATGTCTGTGATACAGTATAACAAACTTGTACTTGTGTGTTCTTATGAGTTTAATTGAATCTGACATTGTAAATGTCAGGAATTTTAATTACCTAAAGTAATATCTGTATTATGCCCTAATATACTAATTCAAAAGGATGTTGCATGTTTACAACTCAATTCTGATCGTTTCTTTCTTTCCTATGCTTAGAAAATATCTGAAATGTGTTCACTGTGACAAGAAGGTGTCTCATGCTAGCTGCTGGAAAAACAAATCAGAAAATTGTCAAAATAGGAAAACTATGTTAACAGACAAGAACATTTCAAAATAAAACCACACATACAAAAAAAATAATTGCTGTTTAAAATCTTATCTGACCTTCATGTTATAAACACTGAAACAAGTACCCCAAAAATACATAAGAAAGTTCTCTGATATGGGATACTGGGGTATGTGATGTCATGTTATTACAAAGTTAGGGCCTTAAACCAAGCAGGAATCTCACTTATTTACCTGTTCCTTCTGTTGTGGTGTTTTCTCTGAACTCCCTTCATTTTTATTTCTCAAATTTTAACTTTAAAATAAAGGACACTGAGAACCCAAACGAAGCACGGCTTATCCATGGGCTTCATTCATAAAAGCCAAACACTTCTCACTCTCAGTAAAGGTATTTACTCTCTTTTCAGCATCCTTATGTGCAAAAAGGATGCTGTAACTGTGGGAAACAATGGCATGTACCAGAGGTTAACTGGAAGCAACAAACAAGTCGTACCTAATGTTGCTGCATATTGTAACCTCCATTAATTCCAGCTGATCATTTTGACACAATCTGCAGCAATAACTATAGTAGCTAAATTACCAGGCTTCTTCATTTCAATGCTTCTAGAGACCTCCCTTCACTTCGTGACTTCTTCCACAGTAGGATGCTCCTGTAGTTAAACATGTATTTTGCACAATTCAGTGTCACTTGTTACTTGGTCCAATGACTGATGGAGCTAGATGAGCATTGAACAAGCACGGAAACAAAACAGAAACAGGCCTCACAATGATAACATACAATCATGATCCAAGCATGCACATACAGCTAAGCAAAAATCAAAGATGATGTCAAAAAAGCTCAATTAAATAAAATCACTGCTGTCATTTTCTACGGTAAACTCTAGGGAAGAGATCCTACAACCAGGACCTTTCTGTGTTCCCTTACTCACTCTCAAATGGCAGCAATGGAGTAATCCTGAGGAGATATAAACTCTGAAATGAGACCGTCACCTTGCTGCACAGGGGGTCTGAGCTTACTCCCTGTGACTTGTTTATACAGTCTAGTGCCACAGTTTTCTTGCAGAAGTCATAAACAGATTTTTGTCACCTTGCCTTAGCAGAACTCCCCAGTCCAATGGATACTGGGAAACCAGATGACAGAAATTATTAAATACCCTGAAAAGACTATTTTTCTTGTGAATGCATCCAGCTTTTATGACTCATCTCTTTTCAAGTCACTTTAAACACCATTTAATTTTAAAACTGAAACTTCGTAGGTATCAGGGCATCGCAGGCAAGACAAACAGAAAGCAGTGGTGCTCCAGGTTTGTATTACTTCTTGCCAGGACAATTACGGAGTGCCAACCTAAAAATGCAAGCACAATCTATTTAAAGCATTGTTACATTTGCTCACTCAAGTTTCCTTTGGTAGCTAGCCATGTTGTGGCTGACTTCAGGAGCAAGTCTTCAATCTTGTGGCTCTGTGGTTACAGAAAAAAGGCAGCCAAGTATCAAATTTTAGTTTCATGTAGCCACATAGCAACACTTTCGGCACTCAGGAATTAAAGGAAAAAAGTTAAGTAGACTTTGTTTGATTTCCTGCACTGAACTGCTTTATGGCAAAGTCCGTGGTTAAGAAACTGGCTGCACACTCAGAGGATGAAAATTCTGCTCCTGAATATTGCAAGAGGTCTTGTATTTCCATGAGCAAAATTACTTAGGGCAAGGCTGTCAGAAGCAATGAATGATTTCAGCTTCCTCCAGATGAGGTTGCCCAATTTAAGACAATTTAACAGACTTTGATTTTCTGGGAAACATTGAAAATCGGCATTCCCCCCAAATAAGGACCCTTTGTCTCCAGTTTGGGCAGCCCAGGTTTCCTCCTTACATTCGTACAGCCTTTCAAAAAATCTAGCCATATTCTCTTCCTGATCTTTTATCTTTCTTTTAGTTCTATTTTTGTCTGCTTAGCTGCAAATCCCATTTAACATCCCTGCATATAGTGCTTGCTATCAAGCTCTCAAAATCCCATCTGAAGGAGTTGCAGCCTTACTGAAGTACAAGTAACTCAGTATCAAAGCCATTTTGATACGCATCTTTTTCAGCTCCTTATGTTGGAAAATACTATACATCTGCATCCAGTTTAGGTAAGGGATAGCTGGCATAAGGAAAACAATTGGAATGCCTTAGATTTCTTGCTGTGAAACTATGGCTTTCATCAGATTCCCTTTCCTAAGCTTAGTGTGTGTGCCACAGCTTGGGCTGCAAGCAGAACAGCATGTGGGCACCATCAACCCCACCCCACTCAAGCCAACGGAGTCCCAGAAAATACATGTTCCCTGATGGAAGATTATCAGATACTTCAGTGTTTACATATCTGCCACATTCTCCTGCAGGAACAGGAGGCCACCACAGTAAGCACTTCAAAAAGCACTTCACTATCAAAAAAATGAAATCCGATAAGCTGAAATATGAAAGCTACATTTTAAGAAAATAAAATAAAACATTATCTTAACCTCTTCTTTACTAGCTTGAGATTGCAAGAAGGAAAATCAGCCCTACAGTGCATCAGCCCCAACCAGTGAAGCACCGTCCTTGTAGCTCAGTCCCTGGAGCACACTCCACAAGAAGTTCAGGTTAGGAAGCCAAATGCAGGAGGAGGTATTTTCCATACTCTGCTCACTGCAGAGTCTTCTCAGGATGGGAATGGGCTCCTGCCTCTCGCAGTCAGTGTCATATAGCAGTGCCAGCACTAGGAAGAGCACTATAACTAGATGTGTGGGTAGCTGCTGCTCCTAGCTATGTCTTGGCCTCATAAACTGCTATCTAACAGAAATGGTACTTCTCTGAAAATTGACTTTTTCATCACAGCCTTCAGGGATAGATGGGAAATAGGTCATGCAGTGCTTCACCCTGACCTGCTATTCCCACAGCAAAGGCACAAACAAGCTCTGTGGCTACTCAAGAAAAGAGTCTGGATTTTCAGTTCATATGATAACAGAAATAAGGCTAGTTACTGAGAGGTAATTTATTGCAATCACTAATATTAGTTCCAATTCAGAGGAGATAAGGACAGCAGATCTCCCTGTCCATTTCAATTTAATGTGTTATGTATTGTCCAGTTTCTTAAACTTTGGTAAAATATTCTATCTAAAGAGCCCACAAGCTTTACTGTAGAGTTGAAAAAATAATGGTCTTCATCTACTAATGTTTGATTTCTGTTCTGAAATGCGGGGCTTCATAGCAGCTTTGTTTAAATTATCTCCATTTAAAGAGCACTTAAATTCAGCCTTAAACTGATCTTATTGTACAAACTGTAATTTTTTTGGCACCAAATCCTCAGGCCACAGTCTGCTCCTCATTGTGTGCTGCACTGTATCTTTCCAACGCATGCCCTGAATATATTCCCTAGATATTCTCAGCAAAAGACTGCTTCTTCTTCAAGGGCAGATGCTTGGATAAAAAGTTCCTTCTCAAACAAGCAATGCAATGAATTACCCTTCTTCCAAATGGAATAGTAGGCACAAAATAATCTACAGGTTAAACCAGGAGCTCTTGGAGCTGTGTGGATGTATGAAAGACTTGGATGTTGTGCCTTGGAAACATGAGAAAAATGTGACCTTCTAATCACCATGGGATCATACCACAGAAGCCTGCAGACATCTGTTTGACTGCATATAGCTGCTTCCTGTAAAAAAAAAGTGAAATTAAAGCTTGGAGCCTCAGGAAATTTTAATATTTCAACGTTTTGTTTGCTCCAGAACAGGAGGCAGCTGAAACAATGATCTCTCCTCTTCAGTTTAATGCTGACCTACTCAAAGTGAATATCTAGGCATCTAGGCTCTCCCTGGCATAATTTTTCAGAAAAAAAAAAAAAAAGTGGGTTAACAGAAATAATGGAAGTTACTAATGAAAATATCTTTTTTCCACTGGGAAAAAATACTCCGATAGAAAATTGTGGTCCACTAAATTAGGAGTTCCTTTTAATTTTTGAACTACCTTGCACAAAGTATATCTTAGGCACAATTCTGCATTCTTGATTTTTCTCCATTTTTGCCATTCACATGTTATGCTTGCTTATTTTTTATTTATTTAAAATAAGTGCTCCCACTAGCAAGACTCTTCACAGGCTTGCCTTCTGAATACCCTCTCTCATGTCTTTCCGGCTCCTGACAACATTCAATGTCCCCTGGGAGCTTCAAAACCCATCCAGGTAGCCCTGAGGTATACAGAGTGCGGCACTGTGATGAATCAGAAGCCTGGTAGGAAATTGAGTAGCAGCTTATGTTTAGGTTTGCTTAAAAGCACCACAAGGCTCTGCTTTAGATTAAATCCTTAATATATTTACTAAGAATCTGAGTGGAAGGTGAGCAGTGAAGTAAGACTACTTGCTGATGATGGCAAGTTATTACATGAGAAGCCACAGAGTTCAGTGCTGGAGGAAAATAATTACTTGCTTAAGTGCAAAAGGTCCAGGTTCAGAAAGGGACCTGATAATCATTATACAGCTGTGGTTAATGACACAGAAGTAGCTTTTTCTTCCATATATATAAACATATCACCCCAAAAGTCAAGTAATTTAGCAAGTGTTTCAGATTATGAATTACACTGGGAAAAGTAATATCAGAATTCAGTGAGACTCCAGCTAAAAAGATGAGTAGAATATGCACCAGGTCATTTTCGAACAGAAGTTGCAGATTAAACATGTAACGTGCTGAGAGAAGGGCAATAAGAATGGTCAATGGCATGGAAAAAGTCTTTAATAACTTTAAAACCTTTGGGATTGTTTCCCTTAAAGAAGTCTAACGACACTGGTACACAATAGCAGAAACAGTTGAAGTAAGGGGTCATAGGTAAAGAAGAATGTGAGAAATTTCCACTTTTCCTGTGATTATAAAAGTTATTAATGACGATGAAAATGGAAAGCAGAAAATTCAAACTGCATAAAAGAGTATATTGCAAAGTTGAACCTAGCAAGGGGGTCTGACAGTGACATAGGTTAAACAAACATTGGAAATTTTGATAGCAGAGATCTGGGGGTTTTAAAGCCTTGGAAAAAACGCAAGTCTTTAAATGTTTATGTCAACCTCCATATAGCAGAATGACTAAGGTGACGGCATCCCAGGCACTCATAATCTCTCTAAGATGTTTTCTACATGTTCTTACGTATCTGTCTGTAGGTTGATATGCTGTTTCTGAATGGCAGTCTCTCTGCTTCTAAATTACCTATTGCCACCAGTGAACAAAACCAAACAAAATAAATCTTCCCTTCCAAGACAGCAAGTGTCAAATTTCAGCTCAAGTATTAAAATAGAACAACATCAGCTTTACTGAAGGGATATGGTGAGACGTCTTCAAATACACTCAACCAGCTCCTTAATCTTGATAAAGACCCTTTTATAAATATATATATTTTGTATTTACAGGCATTTATGTCTTGGCTCTGCCAGCTAAGAATAAAACTGGAAATTGGGATTCAGTATAAAATGTTTGTGGGAGGCATCCAGAAATGCATAGCATAATTGATAGGGAGATCAGGAAATATTGCTGGTTTGATTTCCATGCATGAATGCTTGTCCTACATTTAGCTCTGTTAGGATTTCTAGAATTGGGATGGGTTATCTCATCAAACCACTGATTTCATGATTGCTCTTCAGATCATCATCACAAGAGATCTGTTATGGAAAAGTATAGATGGACGCCCACAGCACGCAACTCTGGAGGTCTAATGTAACTTGAGGACCAGAGTTCTTCTGGAACTCAGGCCAGAAAAAGTCCAACATAATAAAACCAATATATGCAGTGCAGGAATATTTTAGCACAGCATTTTTCAACCTATTTTTCTCTTAACTTATTTATATATCTGCCAGCTTGAGTTCTCACACACATTGTCCCAAGACATTAATCTCTTAATAAAATGCTATGCATTCCTACAGAAGCCAGCAACTCAAAAATAAAAGGGAACCTGTGCATATAGTTCGCCATAAAAATTATCTTAAAGATTTGCTGAGTGCAAGGTTTAAATTGCAGAAGTTTGCTAGCTAACTCCCTCTCTGGAGATAACAGTAATAATGCAGATGTCCTGAGAAAACGAGAAATTGCAAGACCATGCAAGCTGAAAATATCATTAGAAGAGCTAATGCATGGTTGTTGATTTTGGAGGGTTTTTGCATATTCTTTGCTACTGCAAGTTCTCATTTTCCCGCTGCCATCAATACTGCCACCACTGCAGGATCTGTCCCTGTACAGTTCCAGAAAGAGCTCCAATGGATGTGGGAGCAATTTTGCATGTGCAAAACTTGTCATGTAATCATAGTGGTATGGCTGTGCCTTCAGTGCTACACCAGAAATTCAGTGTCGTTGAATATTGAGGCACTCTGGAGCCAACTACAGCAACCCTTATGCCTGTGGCAGGTCCCACACATGAGGCCAGGGCTGCAGCCTACCCTCAATGGACTTTTTACTTCCCTTCTTCAGCCCTCACCTCACCACACCATGATTTCAATCAATTGAAATCAGCCCAAAGCTCTTTCAGACCAAGAAATGCCACTGGCATTGTGGATACAAAGGCTCTCTCCCTGCCATGTGCCTTGGTACTGGGTGACCATCCCACACCACTAAGAATTGCTCTGATATTGAGCTCTGGCTGACTAAACACCTGGGCTCTGTTATGATGTAGAGGCGCACTGTAGTAAGCTTCTAATTCTGTGGGACAGTTCAAGAAAACAGGTGCAGGCTTTCTGACAGCTGGGCTCTATTGCTGTTCAGCACCAAAAGCAATGAAGGCATCCTGATACATCTGTCTGGTTCATGAATACTTTTGAATATTGTGACAAAGACAGGAAGCATGAATGATCATAAATAATTCATTTCCGAGGTGGATGAATTCCTTAATATCACATGTAAGATGCTACAAGGCACAGCAGGTTTGTTGTCCTTAATTTTATCATGCCGTGCAATCACATTCTGCTAGAGACACTCAGAGACTAGTAAAACATATAAAAATGGAATGGGACTATCTGACCTAAACAGGACAAACATATATTTAGGTAGCAATTTATATTAGAGGATAGATCCTATTGTAATTTTCCATCAAATAATTCATTCTTTCACTCCCTGGAAGAACACTTGTTTATAGTAGCCTGTCTGCTCTTCACATCTTTTTTATTGATACAGCAGAAAACATGATAGCAAGGAGATCAGTGACCTTGTGACCAGTGAGCTTGTGACCAGTGTATCTACTGCATATGCAATGTGCGCAGGTCATACACAGTTGCAGAATGCACAGTAAAGCATTTGTCTGTAGAATTTAGCAATGCAAAAATTGCTTTTCAATTCTTTAGCTTCCAAATGCCTCTGGTAGGGATTCATGTGCTTTTTTCCCCAAGATTATTTCTTGGCACAGATAATGATGCTATAAGCATCTGAAAGCTGTCATTTCTGGCTCCAACTCCATGCTGAAAAGGCTTATTACATATTGGTATCTAGGCAGTTTCTATCAGTATAATTCAGCTGATCAGGGGCTGAATACTCTAACTCTGCAAATTGTCACAGTCCCTGGACAAGTCACTCTGACTTTAGGAGAAGGGTATTAATGGCTGTGGGTGTTTGATTTTAGTAAATTTTTCATTCTTCATCTTTTTTTTTTCCCTTAATTATTTTTTATATTACAGGACCCCTCCCGGGCCCTACTCCAAAAATAATCATTAACTTCAAATTTCAGGGGGCAATTTCACAGATATTTTCATAGTCAGACCCATTATAACCAAGGAGACAAAATGACCTCTGAAGCTATGAGCAGATCTAAACCTCCTAGCTTTGTAAAAACTAAAAGTACAGTTTTTCTTGCTGTTCTCCTTCCCCCAGGAGAAGTGGCAGCCCATACCCACTCTGTACATACAAGTAACAAGTCCCTAAGCTGCAGATTTGTTTGAATATCAAAGCTGCCCGGCTTAGTAATGAAGTGTGGCGCTGTCTCAAACTGGTCACGCGCAATAGCAAAACCAAGGATGCATCCATAAGGACTTGTTTCACACAGACAGATAGCTGGTGTGACATGTTTGAAGAAGCAGTAAATATTAATTGATTAGACTCTCCTTTTCATAACAGAATGCTTAACACTACTCGCATTCTTTGTAGCCTACCATTTTTTTTCCTCTAAGACACTAAGGCACCCATATTTCTTCACCAAGTAAAAATGGCATAATTCCCCAAGTGGGTAAAAATTCCCCACAGTTATTGCTAAAATTTCTCGTACAAAAAAAGGAAGTTATGTTTCCAAGAGCCTGGGGACTGAACACAGTTTTCCAGAGTCAACCAGAAAATCCGACTTTCCTGTAGTGCAGTGCTTTTGAAATCAGCCACACAGCATGGTACACTACAGCATCCTGAATCTAATTATTTTCACATTTATTAGAGGATGTGAAACAAACCTACTCCTACTATCTCTTTAGATTACATTTAACACTTCTAATTGTATCTACAGCTTGTTACCAAAAACATGATTAGGCAAGGTGCCAAGAGGTCAAGGAGCTTGTTTGGGGATCGTGGTGGGCTGGCTAACCACCTACAGTTAAATCTCAGGCTGATGTGCTGAAATCATAGCTGTTCTGGGAATCCAATGAACCCATGGATGGCTGCTGCTTCCACAGCACTCTGATGTTCTGCTCAGTTTACTTCAAATAAGCTGTCACTCTCCTTTGAAACAAAATTAAACCATGTCTTATGGTAATAGTTACCTCTGCTGTAGCCTTTGCAGTTTATTAATTAAAAAATTACTCCAAATCTTACTTTCTAACAAGTAGGGTGTTTTAGCAAGCTAATGTTAGCTAGTTGGGTAACTGGTCTGTCTGGAACAGATACATGGTCACAATGCCTGTATGAAAATTTAGGCACTTGTTAATCAGTTCCAACTCATCTATCATATGCATGTACTGTGTGGGTTTATATCCAATAAATGAATACATGAGGTTGGGGACCATCATTCTGCCATCCTCACTCTCTGCAAGCACTCTCTATACAACTACTTTTACTCAATTCGGTGGGACTACTGATTAAATGAGGGCTTTGAGACATAGATTCCTTTGGAGTACATTTTATAGCTGGAGCTCACCAATTCATGTCAGAAATCACCCAGCCTTTTCTTGCCTTTTGCTTTGAACTGAAGTCAAAGATGCATGCAACCACACGTATTTTGGCTGATTCTAAACTTTCCAGATGGAGACTCATATTTCATGAGTACAATTCAAAGCAATATGCACCTTTGATCAGTTCATAATAGTAAGTAGAACAGAAAACTTCAAATGTAACCTAATTCAAAAAAATTTTAACCAACTTAATACACATTTTCTTTTTTAATACTGAAACTAAGTCTACTGATGGGAAGACCAAATCAGAGCTACTTAAATTCAGTCTGTAACGTGGAACAACCTGTCCTTATCAGAGATGGTACTTTGCCCAGCATTATCTGAAAAACTTTAAACCACTGGATTACCTCCAGGTCTGGATTCACATCTGGAGCTAAATATTACAGATAGAAGGTAGCTACATGTAATTCCCATAGAACGCCATTTTAGGAGTGAAAGGCATTTTAGAGGCCACCTTGCCCATCAGAAGAAGGCCAATTAGGTATATATTCACTAAATTAAATGTTTACCCAAGCTCTTCTTGTCACAGTAAATCAACTTAAAATTCTGGGTCTTCTGAAAAATGTTATCATGACTTAGAACTCATAAAATGCTGTAACTGAGGCTACTATTGTGACTTCTGTTTAAACTTATACTAGCTAAGCCTTTACAATTGTCTATTGATGACTGTGTATCCAGTACATTTTCTAGGAACCAGATAAATCATCACAAAATCTTCATCTCATCTTGTCTCTGAGAATTCCGCATTGTTAAAGTATTGTATGTAAACATGAGTATCGTAATTGCATCAGGAAATGGCAATCTCTTACTATTGCAGTCCATATTATTATTATTACACTAATCTCTCTTTTGTAATATTTTCACTGTTAACACTTCCAGTTATAGTGTAATTGATTTGTTGCTCAGGGATTTTTTTTTTTTTAATTTATTTTTTTATTTTCACTGTCAGCAACTGCCTTCTTTTAGAAGAATTTTCCAGGGCAGTAGAAACATATTTGCTATATAGTGCTACATTTAGAGGTACAGCCAAATGCTACAGTCAGTCAGTAAGGAGTTTAGACATAACAACATATCTAACAGAACATGTAAATACAGCTTTTTAAAGCTGATCATGTTGTCCAGTTGTACCTGTCTGATGAAATTAATCTTTTTGTTTCTGCAGAAAGCTGGGATTCTTAAATTGATCAATGACTATCCAAAGGATGCAGTTTAACTTAAGTAATGGATTATTATACTTACCCAAATTATAATTTTCACAATAAAATGAGCTAACTCACTTAGAAAATGTTGTTTCTATTCACCCACTGAATTGACTGAATTTCCTCGAGACTTCTTGTATGCAGAATGTCAGTTAAGATAAGCTTTTTAATTATTCAAATAACCTGAGTATACTTAGGAAAAATGAGATTCAGAGTGGACTTCTAATGGCTAAATGCTGCCTGTGTGAAGTCTTTGTTTCAAAATTGTATTTCTCATCACAATATATTTGCATAACCTCAGCTGAAAATAAATCTTGCTTACCCAAATGTGAGCAGACAAATGAGCCACAAGAAAACATTTGTATACAGAATACCATTACCTAGGTCTAGTTTCAGATCCAGCAGCTACACATCAGCCTCTTTTGAATGCAGAGGAAAACTGCAGATCACTCTATGTCCCAAACAGATGTCATGCTGCTAGGAAATTGCTTTGTAATACATTCTGAAAAGCAGAAACCTAAAAAAAACCCACCAACTTGTAAAATGGAAGCACAGAAAAATAGCTCTGATTCCTCTGCTCTCCAGATAGGGGACCAATCAGCTGGCATAAGGGTCCAGACAGACGTCTCCTTTGTAGAGCTAGCAGAAGGGCATACAGAGATTTTTTTCTCCGTCCAAAGATAATTGCCTAAGCTAAATGAAATGCAGCTCTCCTGGACATTTCTCTTACTGAGGGAGCTCAGTTTTAGACAGATCCTTAAATGACTGGCTTGGATGACAGGCTTGCCTTTCAATTGGATGGAGATACAGGGAAAAGAATATCGTTCTCAGTGACAGAATATAAAATGAAGAAATAATGAGGTAAGATCTATCTATCCAGAAACATGAATCCCTATTGCTGAGGGCTTTCTTTTTTTCTACTGAAAAAGGCATAAAATAATCTTGGAAGTAAAGAGCAGACTCCAGCCTTTTCCTCCTCCAGACGTGTGCCTTTAGCCATGGTTCCCCTCATCTTCTATCCCACAAATCTGAAGCTTTTGTCTTCTGATTCCAAGCTGAAGGACAAAGAATGTTCCCCATCTCCTGTAGGACAGCCTAAGCCGCATCTCACTATGGCACTCTCCTGAGGGGTGGGAGGTGGACTCCACCTCACCAGAGCATTTCTGAAGGGAACAGTGAGTTAATTCTCAGAGCCCAGAGAGGTGACTCCTGCTGTGAAGCTGTTTTATACTGTAACTAGAACTCCCAAAGGCATGTAAGTTAGAATTATGGGTAAATACCCAAGATGAGGAGAGTTTTTAGCTATCCTCCTTTCCAGCATTTTACATCAAACTGGTTCAACTTTCTCTCTGTGAGATGCAGAAGCTGCTTTTGTATCCTGTGCAGGACTCATTATATGCTATTACACAGAGAATTTGGCATCTCAGTCTGCATTCTGAACCCACAAACCACTAATCCAACACCTTTCCTCCAGCAGCAAGGCTCCCAATTGCCATCCCCAAGTCCTCCAGTGCATCTTCAAACCTGCATTTGAGACTGGTTATGTACTTTATTAAATAACACAAGACTGGATCTGGCAACTGGGTTTGCTGTCTCTTGGCTACCTGCAGAACATCTCCAATCCAGCAGAACATTTTAAAAGACTCAGCATTTTTCTAAATGGCATTAATTGTTACTTCCTTTCCCAGCTGTGCACTACACTTTCTGCTTCATCTCTGTCAATCTTATACAGGGGCAGATGAAGTTCACTTTTGCTGTTCGCAAAACAGATCTGGGATCTTTTGAGATGGCAGACAGTATATAAATATTAAACAGTACTGGAAAGCATACTTGTTTGGCTACTTGTAAAACTACCTGCCAAAGAAATATAACATTCCAGACACACTTGTGTGGACATTAAAGGAAAAAAAAACCCAAACAAATAATAAAAAAAAAACCCCAAAACCTAAAAGTCAAAATAAACTCTAAAAATAATGTGGTTTTGGTCATAAACTCTAAAAAATAATGCACTTTCCTTTATTCTTTAACAGAGTTCTTGCATGAATTTTTAAAGGTAAACAGTTGCTTACCTAAACATAGAACAGCAGCATAAGTCTTTAAATAAGTAACATAGTTTTTCAATTAACATTTACAGATGTTATATCTTTTGATTCCCAATTCTAATACTGCAGTATTTTTTATGGAATGAGGATGAGAAATTTAGGTCTTTTCCATTTAAAAACAAGTGAACTTGAAATGTATATGCCTTTATCCTGCTGTTAGCTCTGAATGGTCCTGTGACTAAAATTAACAGCGTAAAATGCACTTGATTCTGAGCATCCTTTGCTTCAATATATGAATATATAAACCAATTTCATAATGCAGCAGTAGGATAAAATAGTCTGTCATCACAGTCTGCAGAAGGAAAGACACTTTCATTCTGTACAACTTCCCAGTAAACAAATTTGAAGTTACAAAGCTAGTGCAGATGGTAAATGCAAACATGCATTATACTCCCTATTTTCTCTTGCTGTGTAGCCCAGAGGATTATGCTACATGGTAAACAACATAAACATAGCAGAAATAATCCTCAGTCAGTCATAGGTTTCTTTACCATAGCCTGATCCAAAACCCATTGAAATAAATCCAAATACTGACTTAACTAGGCTTTAGGACATGATAGAAGAAAATCTGTTTACATCACTAAAGTATTTTGCAATGTGCTTAGAGAAGGGAGAAAGAAGAGGATTAAAACAAGAATCCTCCCACTCAGTTTATAAACTCCTCAGGAAACAGCACTGATGTGATCTCACAAGGGCACTATTTTCACTTCAAGATTATAAAGAATTCATATTATAAATGAATTATAATATAAAGAATTACATTATTTATTAGTAATAAAATTTCTTTTCTGGTAATCAGAACTTTACCCTGTTAACTGATGTTCTGTCCAGAAGAACATTCATGGAAAAAAACATCTATGCACACAGAATTGGAGTGGCATGCTCATGAGCCTCTCCACAAAACCGTAAGAACAAAGAAATGAAAACCAAACACAAATATGATAAATCCAACATGACCAGATTAAACATTTTTTGATCAGATTAGGTAAGTAATATGTAAAAAAAAAAAGAGAAAATTGGGGAAAAACAAACAAACAAACAAAAAAACAAACCAACAAACAAAAAACCCCAAACCACAAAACCAAAACAGCACCCCACACAGCAGCAAACAAATAGGAAAAGAAAAAGTAATCTCTGCATGGCAGGAATACAATAATATTTTCAATGTTTCTTATTAGGACATCTTCAGTCTTTTCTGTTGTTTGTTACAGATCCTTACCATCAATGAGTGGTACAGATATGCGCTGAATAGATAAGACAGTAGACACACAACTCTTAAAAGCTACTGTATTTCTCTTTTTCTTTACTTTTTTATATTTTATACGGGAAAGCTAAACTAAACCGAATCTAGGAACATTATCAAGGTGCTATGATAACGGCTTTCATGGTTGTGGTGAGATATATATATTAATGCAAAATGTCCAATGTAATGAAAGCAGAATTGCTTTGGAAAGCAGAATCAAAGAGCTCTTTTAACAAAAGTCAAAGTCCTTTCTGAATTATAAATATAATAAAGTATCCTCATAGGACCTCAAGATGAAATGAATAATCCCAGGCTCCCTTAAGACTGTTGAAAATACTGAGAAACTTGAAAGATTTCATATTGCAAAGCCTAAGCAAAATCCTCTGTGCACTCATGTATCTGCACTTAAATACACCTCACCACGCAAAAGTGGATGCAAGATATATGATGATATCATTTGTAATATGATACTTGATTCAATAACTCACATCACCTTTGCCAGCTGTATGCTGTTTCATTCTACAGACCTCTGAAGCTGGAGAGGAAACCAGATTATGGAAATAAATTAACCTAAAATGACTACACCTTCTGCTAACAAGGAAGAAAAGTAAAATGAAACTGCCAGTTTTCCTCTTAAATTATCCCTCAAGATTTGTTTGATGACATTTTTAAGGTCTGTACTTTCTTTTTTTTTTTTTTTTTTTTGTGGGAAGTCTATCTGAAAACAAAATACTAATAAATGTGGTGGGAAGTTCCTGAACTTCTGGAACTGCAGCAGGAAATATTTGACCTTAATAGACCCCTAACTGTGATGTTTCCATCAGGCAAAAATATCACTAAGCAGTGTCTACAGTAAAACTTCTTACAACAGCATTGTGGAATTTTAAACAAAATATGTCAAGAGCAATTAAAATCAGAATGACGAAGTCTCAGTTAACGCTGCTACATAAACAGCCATTACCAAAAAAGAAGCAAAAAAACCCCAAGGATTATACAGATAGAAAGCATCTTACTTCAGAAAATTCAAAAGTTTAGAGGTTTTATGTAAATACATCCATCATTTATTCCACTTAAATTCAAGAAGTTCATATTTGCCATGTTTTGGGGTCTTTCACGAAGTTTAATTACAATGCAATAAATTGAGGGAGATTAAGGGCATTACTGCTATGCAATAAAATTCAATTACTGACAGTTTTAAGAGAGACACTTAGACCTGTGGAAAGTTTGGAAGGGATTTTCCTTGTACATATTGCCAAAAGCAAAGAATGCTTCTATTTAATCCACAGAAGCATGAAGTTTTCCTAAAGACTAATGATAAATTACTAAGTAACAATAAATAAATTAGTATCTTCCATTTTGTACTGCCTTACACCTATCAAGACTGCACAGTGGCTCTGCTGTGCATGGGGTAGGCCTCTCGCCAGAAGAGAATGGTCAGAAAAGTCCCAAAAATTTTGAAAGGGGAAAAAATGAATGCATGGGATTGCCTTGAAGCCTTGGTGAGACACTGCTTGTCGGGCAGAGTGAGGGCTGGGACACCAAATTCAAGTTACAGGTGCAGTTTGTATTTCACTCTCCCTGCTGTGGCTTCTACACACTTAAGGCTGATGTCCAACCCAGTAGAAATATGGTTCATTTCTTGTGGTTGTCTCCTGAATGGGCCAGAGCAGACCCACAGGACACAGCAAAGACCACGCTGTGAAGCACTGTGAAAAATGATCCAAAACTTAAAAGAGCTAAAATAGATCAAATCACTTCATCAAGTTTATGCAGTTCATGTAATTAAAAGACCACCTTCCTCATTCTATGAAGCTTTATACCAAGTGCAGATCCTGAGATCACTAACAGGCCAAGCAGCCCCAACTGGGACTCCCATCCACACCCCTGCCCCTGTGGGTATTTCAACCCAGCCCTGGCCTTGCATTAGGTTTAAGCAGTGCCACAGGGGTGTCTGTTTCCAGGGCTTTTCTTAAACTGTTGCTTGGTGCTCCTGGAGCAGCATGCTAAGTATCTGATTTCTGGAAGCTCCTGGGTTTGCCCTTTGGATGCAAGAGTGGTGCATTGCTTATTCTCAGCTCCTTCAGGAAACAAGGAACATGCTGCCATTGCTGTCCTTTATGTGGTAAGTCCTAGAAATTCAACTTGCTAGAGGAACTGGAGGTACTTCATATTTGAACCTAAGATGTGCTATTCTTTCAAAGCAAATGGCAAGCTCTGAGTCCTGATGCAACCCCAGTGTGATACTGAGAGGCCTTTCAGGCTTAAAATGGCAACACATCTGAAGCACCCAGTATTTCTTTGTATTTTGTTTCTCTGGATGAGATCAGCTTGCAAGACTTTGCAGGAGAAGGACTCCAGCAAAGACAGTTGTAGACATAGTAAAGGTAAATACTAATCAAACTATGGAGGACTCATACATGCTGACAGTGGGTAAATTACTGTTTTTGATATGGCTTTGCACTGTAGATAATTTCAGCTCGAAGAGTACCATTACAACTTATTTTGTGATGCTTCTTTGAGAAACTAATGTCTGGCTTCCTAAATTAGGGTGGCTTCTTAAAAAGACTTTATAAACAAGTGTCCATTAGAGCTAATCTTTCCTGATGTTCAAGGTGCTTAATACTACAGTCCAATTTTTCCCCTTGAAATCTGGCAGATATTCCAAGTGAACAGCCATATGCTTCTTTGAAAAAAGTGCTTACTTACTGGCATGAGGAAGAGCTTTCAGGAATCCATACTTTGTTTGAATTCTACAGCTGCTAGCAGTGACTCTTTGGATCTCATGTTAGAATGTGATGAAGGCAAATTCAAACCACACAGACAAATGCTGACAAGTACAAGATCAAATTATTATTGGTATCATTACTCTTCTCACTCCAAAGCATCAAAGGAAAAGTTATGGCGTTGTTGATTGTTTTTAAATGCGAGACTGACTAATAAGAAAAATAATCACAACTCTCAAAACCTTGTTTATTTGTATTCTAGAGGACGAAAGCCTCTTTAGATATTTTTTCCAAGGTCAGGCTGAAGGCTTTATTTTATGTGAAAGAAATAGTAACCAAAGTCGTGCAAGATTCCACTGGAGATCTTCCACTCCTGTCTGGAAAACATGTAGCTTTACGATCTTTTTAATTCTGCTTTTTGTTTTGTTTTCCTTTGACTGGCATTTGCTAATGTGGAACATCTTATTGCCATAAGTTGCTTTAAGAAGTAATGATCTAAGGACGTCATGAACTGGTGAATCTTACTAATAATTATTTAAAACTTTATGTAGGTACAATGCTTTGCTAGGTCTCAAGGAACAGAACTGAGCTTCAGAGATGAAATGTCAGAATTCTCCCATCTGAATAAACCGTAAGACATGATAAAAGAATCCGAGAAATAAAATATCTAGATTGTGAATGCAGATGGTTGATTAGTACAAAGACAAAAACATGCAGAAAGTGTATTGCAAATATTGCTTCCTTTCTGTTCCTAACAGAAAACACTATAGATGAGATATCATCAGGAACACTTTGAGAAGATTTAGGAGAGCTAGTCCTAGAGATTTGGGAATTAAAATATTTTATGGGTTTTAAAACTTGAATATTAAACCTGAAACTCATTAAATTTTGGGATGTTGTTTCTACATATAGTAGGTGAACTCTTTCATTCAGTAGAGCTGATTCAGTGTTGTGTAAGTGTAAGAGGAGGGTGGAACAAAAAGAATGCTGGAGTTTAGATAGCTATACTGCCTATTTTCTGCTGCAGCAATATTATTGCTCTATACTCTGCATTTTTTGATGTTACACTTACTCACAAGAATGTACCCATTTAACGATCTGCGCAGCATTTGTCCTTTGAAACGGGATAACTGAAAAGTAGTTGTCAGACATCATGGACCTGTTGGAGCAGGTTCAGAGGATCGCCATGAAGATGTCTGAGTACTGGAACACCACCTGTATGTGGACAGGCTGAAAGACGTGTGATTGTTTAGCCTATAGTAGAGAAAGAAGGCTCAGGGGAGACCTTAAAGCAGCCTTCCAGTACCTAAAGGGGCTGACAAGAAATTTGGAGAGAGGCTTTTGACAAGAGTATGTGGTGACAGGACAAGGGGGAATGGCTTGAAACTGACATAGGGGAGATTTAGATTAGGCATTAGGAAGAAGATCTTCCCTGTGAGGGTGGTGAGGCCCTGGCACAGGTTGTCCAGAGGAGCTGCGGCTGCCCCATCTCTGGCAGTGTTCAAGGCCAGTTAGATGGGGCTTGGAGCAACCTGGTCTAATGGAATGTGTCCCTGCTCATGGCAGGGGGGGTGGAACTGAAAGAGCTTTAAGGTCCCTTCCAACTCATACCATCCTATGGTTCTATAATTTCAGATGGACTAAAATGCATATAGGGGATGCTTGATATTTAGGATTTTACTTTGAAAGCTCCTGTGTTTATAGCTGTAAATAGTAAAGTGTGGTGCTGAATGACTAGCTATCATTGACTGAATTTTTTATTAAGTGGAAGGGTAAAATAGTGCTTTTTTGCCATAGCAGTCACAGTCATGGCTTCACACTTCCTTCCTTCCTTATGTGGTTAACCAGTGGATGTCCATTTTATTCATTTGCTTGTACAGCCATACCTGTGGTAAATTATATTTCAATAGATGGTAAAACTGCATGATAATATCTGTAGTGAGTGTCTCCCTCTGCATCTTCATCAGGGGAAAATATCTGAGCCTGTCAGTTGTGTGGCTCTAGGAAGAAAAGGCTGCCAAAAAAAAGTAAAAAGCATTTGGACTGGAGAGTGCTGAGGTTTGAAACAGGCTTTAATTCTTCTGTAAATGAATTCCCTGTTCTTTGGACTAGCTTCCAAAAAGACTGCAGCCTGAGATCAATGTCTTCAGTTGGCTGCAGTTCTGATAAAAGCCTGCAAGCAGTGGGAGGAATAGCCCATATTACTTCATTCTTCACATGTTCTGTGTACTATGATTGCACTTTGCCTTTGCCACCAGTCCTTCCCCTGGAAGATCTCGCTCCCCATGTGGAATGTCAGCGTATGGAAAACTGGTTCTACTTCGAGTCTGAGGTAACCAAATCAAAGGAAGCTGGAAGCAGGCAGTAGTGGCTGATGACTCCTGTGATGCAGATACTGCCTCCCACCAGCACCCACTCACTCCTGCTGAAAGCCACCCCTCTGCAGCAGGACTGGAAAGGCACCAGGCATGCTACACTGAATAAAATGCTGCAAGGCAGCCAATGCAGGGGGAACCATGGGTTGGGGGAGGCTACAGCAGGAGTGTAGAGAATGAGCACTGAGATGCTCTTCTTTGTCTGAACCTGGAGAACCTACTAAACCAGCCTGTCTTCAGTTAATTGCATTCTTCCTGAGTGGAATATTTCTATTAGGAAAGAGATGAACTGATGCCTTTGGTGACTGCCAGGGAAGGGTCGACTTCTTTATGCTACTCTGAGCTACAGCAACCCAAGGGCTCATCCTTCCCAAGATATGTTATTGCACAGAAGAGATAAAAAGGAGTGCTTTGCCTCCTTGCACATTGCTTTGCTTCTGCTACAGCCCTTGCAAGTAGGCGCAGAGGAGCATATCATGCCTCCTGCTGACCTCTGAGGTGCAATTATAGTAATTCTTGGTAATTTTCTGATTACGCAGGATAGACTCAGACAACCAAAGAATCAGAAGCAATGTCATAAGACAATCTGTGCTCTTCAACCTGCTAGACAGAACTTTTGAAAAAGTAATGTGATTGTTCTTCATGTGGAGAGGGGTGTTTTTTTGAGATACATCAGCAATTTTTTTAAATGAAAAGGTAGTAAGTTCATAGTGAGGAATAACATCTGTCTTCTGAATACAGTAGTTTTGTTAAAGAGCAAATGCTCACTTAAAAGGAGCTGGAACTGATATTCCAGCCAGGCAGTTCTGAAAATGAAAGACCACATTTGTAAGAGAATTTGGGAACCTGAATGCTTAAACAAGTATCCAATGGGATTCACAAAAACTGCAGAGAAAGCAGATAACTGACAAGCAGAAGAAATTTTACTGGTCCCAGTTTGGATTCACTTGTACCTTTTAAATATTACATGATATTTAGGAAATTTTAGATAACACGAAAAGCCCAATTCTCCTTTTGAAATAAGTCAGTAATATACCTACATCTGGTTTATATCATGTATAGGATATGACTTTCATGAGTTAACCCTTCTCGTGATTATATGAAAAGGGGTTGAGAATGTGATTTGTCATGAAGTTTCTCAATAGGATGCAGGAATGCAAACTATTTAGATCTTTCAAGAAATATTTTCATTTACATTTTGCAACTTCCCTTTTTAATGCTTGAAAAGAAAGATTCAAGTGTCCTCAGTGCTTTTAATGTGCTCCCAAAAACTACCTCAGCACTGCTTGAAACAGTCTGCGGCTCTTAATTTATTACCTATGGCAAAATTCCAACTTTTATTCCGGTACTTTTTTTTTTCTAAATTCCATATTTAAGAATTTAAGCAATATTTGTTTGACATTGACTGACCAATCTATATTGTAACAGATATTTAATTTGGTCCTTTGATGTGAGCCATTCACTATAATCTCTGAAGCTGGAAACCGTTCAGAAGGGTACATCTGAAAACCTGTTATTATAGAATCATAGAACAGTTAGGATTGGAAAGGACCTTAAGATCACCTAGTTCCAACCCCCCTGCCATGGGCAGGGACACCTCACACTAAACCATATCACCCAAGGCT
>JAOEHY010030802.1:40533-51089 GCA_025447955.1 Psilopsiagon aurifrons
CCCAGGGAAGTTGTGAATGCTCCATCCCTGATGGTGTTCAAGGCCAGGTTGGACATAGCCTTGGGTGACATGGTTTATTGGGAGGTGTCCCTGACCCTGGCAGGTGTGTTGGAACTAAATGGTCTGAAGGTCCTTTCCAACCCTAACTATTCTATGATTCTGTGATTCTATTCTATAGCACTGTAAAATGAAACTTTCAAAGTGTCCAAATGAACCAACAGCTGAAGGGCTAGACCAATTCCTCAAACAGCCATGGTTCCCAGACCAGAACTTGAATGGACTAGAGGCATTTAAGAATCTATCTGAAGACTTAAGCACTTTGAGACAACAGTACTTGTCATCGGACTTTAACCTGAAAGTTTCCCTTGACGCAACCAGTTGCACTCTGCACATATCCTATGCTGAACATCCCATAGCTTTTACGCCAACATCAGTTGTTGTAAAATACAGAAAAAAAGAGACAACATTCTCCTAATAGGAATGGGGAAATAAAGATAGATAAGTCAATACTTCCCTTGTTTTTGATTAGTGTCTCTTTCTTACTGAGCTCTCAGCCTCCAAAACTGCCCTTTCTATATGCCAGTTTCAGTAACTTCAGAGCAAAATTTTGTATCCTTCCTATGGAACATACATTTACTAGTCACTCTTTTATACACATCCTCTATGGAAGATTTACTGAATTATACAGTAAAAAATGAGTAATTCAGATATAACCACTGCATGTTGTGATTGCAAAATCCATGATCACACCATAAAACTTTCTTTCTGAATAACAGCATACAGGCTTCTTTTGAATTTCCTCGGATAAAACACATTTTAAAGAAATGTATAAATATCTGTCGAGCATCCACAGACTTCTGTTTCATTGTTTCTGAATCCCAGCACCTAATCTTGCTTGTATGTCATGTACTATATTACAAGGAAATGAAATGCAATTCAGTAAATTATCCACTTCAAGTTGTGGCCATTTCAGTAGATAAAAGAAGGGTCCTTTATCTTCTATTTATTTGTTTTAAATCCCACTGGGATGCTGGCTTTATATTTAGTCTTATCATTGGCTTTGCTGTGAATCTTCAAGAAGGCTCCTCAAGTAGAGTTATAATGAGCAGAGCTGTCTCTAACAAAAGTAATCTCTGACTCTTAACACAAACACTATTTATTGCACGTCTAGTGGTAGAAGCACTGTATCTAATCCTGGCAACTGAGGCTTTGGTAACTAATAGTAGTGAACCTAACATTTTACTCTAGCTTTTAACAATTATCTAATCAGAACACTTCAGAAAAGGGATTATCCTTAAACCAGGAAACAACAGCCAGGAATGTGTGAACAGCTGGAACACAACTGGGTAATGCTACAGCATATCACCTTGGAGTTCAGACTACTTACCAGAATATTAACAGAGAGGATTTCTTTTTAAACTGTTGACATTAAGACTCCAGAATTATTAGTGATTGTTAATACTAGTCACTGCAAGAGACTCTGGGAGGATAGTGTTCCATATGGCTGTATCATAGCCCCTTGTCTTTGGCCCCTAACTCACAGGATACATAGATCAGTATTTTTCTGCTGGCAATTGTTTATGCCAGGCACCTAATCCTGTGCTTAGGTAATTCTACTAGTTCTGGTCTAATGCTCAGAAGTGCAGAAATTTCCTTTGAATCCATCACCCCCTCTTGAAACCAGCCTACTTTAACCAAAATGGGCAAAAAAAAAAAAAAAAAAAAAATCCCAACATGTAATTTATGCACCCAGATTTGGAAATTGTTGAGTTTTCCAGAAGAAGGGGTACCAATTACATTCTGAATGGATCCCATTCCACATAAACAATCCCTGGCCAGTGCTTAGCTTCTTGAAATACCTCACCAAGACATTTAGCATTAATAAAAATGATTGGTCTTAATAAAAATGATTTGGCTCTGAGAATTGAGCCCTTAATTATTTAAAAAATGATACCCTCCTACATAACTGCACATATGTTAAAAAAAAAAAAAGGGACCATATTAACTTTAAATATATTGCTGCCTACTTTCCCCCATCCATTTGACCTTGAAAGTTAAGGCTTTTCTTTTTCCTGGCTTTACTCACATGATGTATTTCAGAGAAGCAATAATACTGGAGTCAACAGAACTGGTATGGGTAAGTGCTACTCAAGATGAGTAAGACTTGCACTATCAAGCTCTAAAATTGCTTGCATACCAAGAGCCTATGGACAAAAAGATAATGTACGTGGAAAGGTGGACTAGGTTTGATATGAGAACTATATATTCTTCCTCTGACAAAAATGTTATTCTAATCTACCTGTAGAATATAAATTGCTGGCAGCAAGAAGTTTTTGGTGGCTAAATTCCTGTTTGCTGCATTTTAAAGAGACCATGGTTTGGAGAAAAGGGAAAATATTTCTTTAGTAAAGTATGGTATGCTCTCAAAAACAGTAGCTCAAAATTAACTATTCTTGCAAAGTTCATACTTGAAATCTATTAATAATTAGTACTAAAGCTATTTAACCCCTAGGAGAGAAAAGTAATTTCTGCTTTTAAACAATAGCTGACACTATCCTAAACCAGACATTTCTGAGTAAGCCTAAACAAAAGTATTGTATTTATTAAATAAGGAATATTTAAACATATATCTGATTCTTCACTAGGAACACTGCTGCAACTGGATGAGAAAATTAAGCTTTTCATATCTACTTCCCAGCGCAAGCTATGTAAAACAGAATAATAAATGATTGTCACTTCATTTCAGAACACAAAATTAATCTTAGAAAACAGAAAAGTCATGAACAATATTGCAGCAGTATTTCATGGTTCACTGGTTATTATCACTTGCCAACATTAAGGTCACAAAAGAACATTTCTCATTTGTTGCCTAGAGTATCTATGACTATATTCCTATTGTCAAACCTAACCTTTTGGAGAACCACAGAGGAGAAAAAAGGAGAGGAAAAGAAAACTATTCAGAAGTGTGCTTTCTTTTGCTGCAGTATGTGTAAAAAATAATATTAAAATCAAAAGCCTGAAGCTGCTGGATATAGAGCAGGTTGCAAACTTTAAATATTTAGTCCCTGGTGAGAGTTAATTAACAAATAAATTGCCAGCAACACCAGAACAATACCCTAGAGTCAAAAACCACAACTACCCAGACCATCATTGGTATGCAAGTCTTCACATAATATAATGTTTTGTTAAAATACACAATGTAGGGAATAAATAACTTTGGGGGGCAACAGAACTGATTATTTTTTGGTCAGTGATTTGAAAGTAACCATGGCTATTAATGTACACAAACAATAAATACAATTTTATGGTTCATCCAGTTCATTCAAGAAACTTCTTTAAAAGAAGGGTTGTCTGTGGTTGTCCACCAATTACGCAGAATTCTTCCTTCTGTGCCTCTTGGCTGAGGGACCAAAACAGATTTTCTCAATATTATGCCTAATAAAAATACTCACTTTATTAACTCAGTAGTGACATTTATCACTAATCAATCATTCTAGGGTTTGAGGAGGAGACTCAGCATGGTGAAGGACCTGTAAGAGCTACTGCTTTATTCCTACTTGTACATGTTCTGGAAAGACAATTTCACACTCCCTGGAGGGTTCTCAAAGGAAGACATGTGATTAAAGGTAACAGGATGCTCCCAGCCTTGCAAAGCTTAGTAACTACACAGGTTATGTAATGCAATGGAAAAAGAGACAAAGCCTATGCTAGTAAAATTGAACTTCCTCCATATCATTCACCTTCAAGAAATAGCCTGAATCAATATTTTTATACTCACCTGTCCTTCATAATAAAGGGTTTGCACCCAGACAACTGTTTCAGAATGGTCCTCAGCTCACGCTGTCAAAATAAGCCCACAAAGCAATTGGTAGAGTGCTAGGTAGCACAGGCTTCCAGCAGGCCTGAAGCATTTCCAGCTATTTAACACCATGCACAATTGAACTGCAGTGCCTGGGAAGATCATAAGCACTCTTTCCGTTACTAATACAGCTGTAGCCAGCGTCCTACAGACCTTCAGCGAACTCCTTTAGGAAATCTTTCAAGAGTTTAGTCAAAAAAAAAAAAAAAAAAAATAAAAAAGCAAACCCAAACCATAACCAACCCACTCTGTCTCTCAATGGAAACTACATCAAACTGAGAATTAGTGAACAAATCATTCATGTTCTGTACATTTAAGAAGTAACTCTTCAAATATTAAAAAGTCAGATTTGAGTTTGTGATACTGGAACATTAAGCATTCGGAGGAATAAAGTATCTATTTCTCCAGTGATGTGTGGGTGATTTATAAACATAATTTCCATTAATATCAATGGAAATTGCCCAAATCAACCCTCCAGAGCACCATATCAAGGGCAAAAACCTATAACATTTGATTTTGTTACCAATTCAAATACCAGCTCTGAAAAGACCAGTCCATAGATTATACTGCTGCTTGAGGAATGGGGGGAAAAAAAAAAAAAAAAAAAAAAAACCCAAAAAAAACAAACCAAAAAATCCAAGAACCACAAAAAACAATGCACTTCCTGCTTTGGTTTTATTTTATTTTTAATAAGATACAATATTCTCTAAAGTCACATCCGTACTGAGACTCAGTAGTGGAAGGGCAAGAGAAAGTAAACAATTAGGCTTGTTCCTGTTAGCCCTTTTTTACTGTGGGGTCACGAACTCCCTCCTCCTGACTAGCCTCATGCTAAAATAAAGTGACTGTCTTGGATATAAAAGTGTTTGTGTTTTGTCAGCTTACCTGCTCTACTTTTTCAACCTGAGCATAACAGGCAAACAGCGATGAGTTGGCAAAGTGTTTCAATTAAGTATATAGCAAGCTTCTTTGCCAATCTCTAGCAAGCAGTCCTGTCCGGAACCCCCAAGTGTTCTACTTGGCCAGAAATTGATTTTGAAAGCTAATTAATTCTTGCATTAAGCCAAATTTTAGAACATCTTGTTTTGGTACATTATTGCTGATGCATAGCAAGTATTCAGGAAGGCCACATTATCAGCAATGATAGCTTCTTGTATTATTTACGTTATGTTTTTTATATTGAAGCATTATATAGCACTTTATAATTATTAACCTAAAGGGGCCAACATCTCTGGGAGGAAGCAGGATGGCTGGATGAACACTAAAGATGCATATCTCACTGTTTTCCACACTATTCATGTTATGTATTTTAAGCAACATTCTGGTTTGGGAAATGCAAATAAATGAATAAATACATTTATAGTACATTATGAATAAAAATCCCTCAAGTCCAAGTGAATGAAGCATTACTTCTAGGATGACATCCTCCTGTAGCTACCTGGAATTCTCTGCAGATGAGCAGAAGAGGAATAAACATTTTCCCATATTCAGCAAAGAAAGCATATAAATTCATACATGACCTAGAATGGTTAGGAAAGTTTTTCCTGAACACACCATTAAAAAAAATTGAACAATAATTTTTTTAATAAATAAAACAAAGGTCAGAGTAACTTCTTTCACTGTCATATTTCAGTTATGCATAAGATTGGCTCTGCTGTGTACCCTAAGCTGAGGACATATTCACTGGCAGGTAAATACCCATTGAGGTTCATGAGGGTTTCCACAAACTTGGATGAGATCTGAGCCACTTCCAGCTGCCAGAGAAGGATACGGACAGCATTTTGAGCAAAACAGGTAAAATACAAGAGGGTTTGTTTCATTTCTGCACAAAAACATTTTTACCAGGATCACTTAGGTCTTACTTCGATATTTTGGGTTTTGTTCAACTCAAGAAACAATGTCAGTGTCTTATCTCTCCCAAACTGAAAAGGAAACAAAGTCCTTAAATGCAAAACCATGTAGTTTCACATAAACTCCATTGAAATTATTTCAAACCATCCACAGTGAGATGATTTACTGGTAAATAATCATCTACAGAGAACTCAGTAAGTGCCAAAGAACTTGATGCAAGACATTTAGGTGCAGTAAGAGTTTGCTCTGTATTGGGCTAGTGTTATACCAGCAACAGTAAGGAAAATTTTTCCTTCCCAATTAGATCTAGAAAGAAAGTGGGTCTGTTTCTTTTGTGAACCAATTACAGAATCATTCATATTTTTACAAAGAATTATGTCAGCAATGCACATATCCTGACAAAAAAATACCGAGCAAATAAAAAGGTTTCTATAAAGAATCCAAAGAAGAAAACTGAAAAAATGGAGCAAACACACAAAATGTTGCCTAAAATGTAACTAAGCCACGTAGGTAAGCTCTGGAAGGGTGATAATTATTACTGTCAGTTCTCCCTCCTTTTGTAGGCCATCCCCTGCAGGATGCTGAAATTCACATGGAAGCCAACCCTACTCGCTGAATACATTTTATTAAAATATTTATAAAAAGGCTCCCCATGGACCACAAAGGATTAATAAATAAGTCTCATGCAGCTAAAAAATCAAAAAGAGGCTGACCAGGATGTCAGGCTTAAAGAAAGCAAGGGATTTTGCCCCAGAGATAAGATATTCTTCTGTCTCTTCACAAATTAAGGGAGTTACAATTCAACAAGTTCACATTCAATTATTAATGCTGGCTTGTAGTAGCAATTGAAAAAGCAGATGAAAAAAAATCAAAATGGGAGGGGGCAAAAAAATCATTAATGGCTTGAAGCATTGCCTCCCACTGTGAATTTATACCATCTTAATCTACAACCTGCCAATGTGTAGAAGCTGTATGTTCTTCCACTGAAGACCTATATATTCACCCACCCCTTGGCACTGCCTTTGCTGGGGTGACTGCTGTGGCAGGCTGGGGTGGTATCAGTGTTCTCCTGTTGAATAAACTCATAGTTCTCAGGACTATCACCACAAGAAGTGTCGTGTGGCATAAGACTGGCTGTTCTCTCTTCCTTTGCCCTAACTGTACCCAAAGTTGGCTTGCTATAGTCTAGATCTTTCCCATTTATGTACATAAAACCAGTAAACATATATATCTATTCCCTTTTTTCATCAGAAATGTTTGCCTGATAGAAATGAGACACTGGTTGGGTAGATCAACTCTCTAATAGGGTAAAATGAACATTTTATTTCTTCTATTGTTGGGTACTACCTCTTGCTCACATGCCCAGGATCAAACATTTCCAGTTTTAGTTTCAATAAAGAATTTCCATTAGATAAGATTGGTTAGAACCTCTTAGTATAGGATACATGTGCCCTGCAAGCTCATCTAGATGTATTTTATTCAATTGATTCCCTGCCATTGAAGTGGCCTCTGGCATTGTTGGTATTTCAGTTTCACTTGATCTTTACCTATGGTACATCCATATTTATATCTATTAAGAATTTAGTGCCTTAGCTTATAACTGAGGTTACTGAGTTCACTATAGGGACATATTTCATGTCCTGTCCCTTACAGCTTTAAATTCTTTGTAAGATATAATGAAATACTTCCATAACCTGAAACACCATGCACTTTCTGAAGCAAAAACTTTCTACAGTTCATGTTTTGCCAATGAAGATAGGAATTCATCCAATGGGAGCATTTTTCCCAAATGTAGAATTCAGAAGATAACACAGACTGCACTGATTTCTTTCCACCACTGCTTTCATGCATCTCTCACACTCTTTCTCCATCATTTACTTCACTTGTTCTTTTCTGCTCCAAATATGAAACAGAGGGCAAAATCATGTTATTAGTCATCTGTTTGTAATAGTGGTAACAACATAATGAAAGACACCCTTTTAATAATGTCTTTTCTGTCCATGCCTATTGCTCTGCTAATAATGTGGGAAACTCAACAAAAATCGAAATTCATTCTGACCCTACAGCTATTGTGTTGGCTTCAGACTCTATTATTCTAGAATGAAAAGTGGAGAGGCTGTCTGAAGGTGCTGAATTTCTATCACATAATTTTCCTTTTCCTCCAGTTATTCTCAAAGTTTTCGAAAATGTTGCTCTACAGTTAAATATGCTTTGGACTGCATTTCTGAACAGCTTGCAGAGACTACCACATAACCTAATGAATGTTCTACTTGAAGGATTGGCTCCATTAATTGGCACTGTGATATCCTCCTGATCTCTTCCTTCCTGTTTCCTAAGAGAGGTGTCAACATTTAAAACTCAAGATTTGTCTGCTGATATTTTTAAAGAGATAAATAATTTAATTCACAAGTCTGTGAAGTACCTACTCAATCATAAATGTGATTACAGCAGAGCTGCTCTCTGTAGAGGGAGTATGGAAAAGCTGAAAACCTACTTATCAGTCTACTTCTCAGTTACAGTGAGCAAAGGGCTAAGTATTATAATGCAGGACTGTGGAGAAACCTGAGCTACCTTGGGTGTTAACTTCAATATGAACACGGTTGCTTCTTCAGCTTCTCCACCAACATCCCAGACTAAATTTCTCACTGACATAGTCATAGAATCATAGAATCATAGAATAGTTAGGGTTGGAAAGGACCTCAAGATCATTCAGTTCCAACCCCCCTGCCATGGGCAGGGACACCACACACTAAACCATGCCACCCAAGGCTCTGTCCAACCTGGCCTTGAACACCTCCAGGGATGGAGCATTTACAATTTCCCTGGGAAACCTATTCCAGTGCCTCACCACCCTTAGAGTAAAGAATTTCTTCCTTATATCCAATCTAAACTTCCTCTGTTTAAGTCTGAACCCGTTACCCCTTGTCCTATTGCACACCTATGGTTCTTCCTGAGAGACCAGTTCTGCAAAAAAAAAAAAAAAAAGTTTAGCATTTTTAACATTATTCTGGCATAGGCAGGAATGAAAAAATTCACAGTAAATGAATCTAGTCCACCAGATTTTGTTATTCCATGTATGGATAAAACAACAGCTTTTGTTTCTAAGGACAGGTCTAACAGCACAGGAGAAAACCAACTTCTGATAATTTCCAGACACAAGCCAGGCCACATGTGAAGCTGTCAGTAGCTCTTAGGCTGGTAATATTCACTGGATTTGTAGGTGTTTCCTAGAAAAGTTATGACTTGCTATTTTATCTAATTTTTAAGGTATTTTTTTAAAAAAAAAAAACACACATTAATTTTCTTAAAGCTATTCCTCTCAGTCATTTACATAATTTGTTTTTACTTTTCCAAAAGAAGTTCTGTCAAGAAAATACAGCTGTATACAATTCTTGTTCCTCTTCTGTTGCTGCTCACCCTGATTGTTAAATTCTAAGCACAACAGAACAATAGACCTCTCTCACACCAGGACACTATTTATATAAGGATTACACCCTTTAAAAAAATAAAATCAATGCATAAAATATATTACCACACAATATTTATTAAAAAAAAAAACAAACAAAAAAGTATTGTAAGTTTTAAATTACTGAAAAAGGAAAAGCTCTGTATAGAACTTAAGTGAAAAAAAAAAAAAAAAGAATAAATGATGCCCTTCATAGCACAGTGTCAAAAGTATAAAGAAATAGAAATAGGAATGGCAGGGTGTTAACCCAGGAATGAACTGTGCTTGATCTATCTACCATCATCTTGCAACTTTTCTTCTTTCTTGATACATTCTTATGACCTAAAGTGATCTCAGAAATACAGATTCTTTTCAACTTCACCACTGCCCCAAAAGAAATCTAATGGTGGAAAGAGGTGGTGCATCTTATCACAGCATGTCATCCTGAAAATGTAAAAGAAAAAGTTCACTAGAATTTGTGGCCAAGGAAAAAAACCAAAACCCACCTTGAAAAAGAGGCAACCATGTGCTTCAAATATCTCCAAAACAAAAATCAACAGAGCAGATGGCTTCTCATGATATCCCAGGGAAAAAGTATTTTTCAGGCAACTGAGGTAACATAAAATCAGATACATTTATGAAACACAAGAAATAGCTGACCAAAAGCACTGATATTTGATGTTATATGAAGCATTTTATTTGTCAAAATACCAACAGCATTTTGTCTTTATCTACATACACAATCGAATGGGATTAAACTGTGTTTGTCACTCGTTCATTCATCCCACTGAAATCCAGAAGGAAAGCAGATGCCACATGAACCTCAGCCTCAATGAATTCCACAGTTATTAGTTGGGTTTTAATTCACTTCAACTCTTTCCCTAATGTAATTGCAATTAATTAATCTATCAGCTATTCAAAAAAATCTAGCAGACTACTGTGCTGTAGGAAATATATTTCAATTTACAATATCCTAGCCCATGAATGACACTGAATACGGTTATGTCATTTTGCCCACTTAATACACAATATAAGGTGCAATATACACTTTTACCAGGTGTCTGTAATAATTCAGTCTCCCCACCTTTGACATAGTCCTGAATAACAGGATTTAACTGTAAATGTAAATGTTTTTTAAAATGGACATCACAGTTATGGATTGAACAGTCTGATGACCCTTCTACATCTTCCATGAGTGCATCCCACAGCTGACTGATATGTAATCTTGCACACCACAGCCTGGTCCCACCAATCTTAAGCAACAGTCTCAATCAATAATAAAAATAATGAAATAACTATGTTAGAAACTTGCAAAATATATTATTCACAGAACTTAAAATATCTCACTTTGAAATCATTACATACATAATCCCCACACCACCACCACCCCCCCCCCAAAAA
>JAOEHY010030803.1:0-19122 GCA_025447955.1 Psilopsiagon aurifrons
GCCCCCGGTGCGCTCCGGGGCATTGCGGCTCCGTGCTCCGAGGGGCGCCGCCCGCGCTGCGGCTCCGCCTCCGCTCAGGGCTGCCCCGCGGCTCGGCCCTACCGCGGGTCTCCGGCCCCCGTCAGCCCCGCGGCAGGCGCTGTCCTCGGCTTCCCCGAGCCTTTGCCCGCCCCTGTGCCTTGAGCTCGCCAGGGCTGATGGTGCCGCGCGGTGTCGGCTGCTGTCTGTGTGTAGGTAGGGGTAGTGGCGCTGTTCCCGTGCCTGGCAGTGCTGTCGGGGCCGAGCCTGCCGCCTTTACGTGGTAGTCTTTAATGTTTGGTGGCCGGTCGCAGTGCTGGTGTGGTTACGGGATTGAAACCCACCGTCCATAGCAAGAAACGTGTTTGATAGCCAGCAGCGTTCCGTTGTCTTAGGGGCTGTCTCCAAGCGATCTAAAGATACATTTAGTAATCGCAAAGACACTCGATGAGACTATTCCTTATCTCTGTGTTTTGTGTCCCATCTGTTGGACTCCTCTCAGGAGCTGGCACGGGTTTGATCCCTCGGGGATGGCCTCAAGGAGGAGGCTGAGGATTAAATTCCCATAAAGCTGTGGAGGTTCCTGGATGGCGGTGGGTCAGGAGCTGCCCACCGAGGTGTGAGGGCTTTGCTTCAGTGGAAGCTGAAGCCAGGATCTAACTTTACTTAAAGTGATCCAAATGCGATCAGCGTCGCTCTGTAAACGCTTCAAGTTTAAGCGTTTGCTTAAGTACATCACTGGATCAGTGCCATCGGAGTTCCTGCGTTGTCAAGCCAACGTATCACAGACATTCTCCCCTCGCATAAATTCAGCTGAGCAGTATCTTTAATGATGAACTTATTACTGTGATCGTATCTTTAATAATGAACTTCTTATTGCGAATAATCCAGGGATGCTGGAGCTGTGCACAGTGCAGCCTGAGTGCTGCAGCTTGTGTAGTAAGGGCAGACAACATGCTTTTTCTCAATAGTAAACATAGGTAACAAAAAAATAAGGCTGCATTTCAGAACACTGTTAACATTTGTATCTTCAGCATCCGTTGGGATGTTGCTTTATTTTGAAGGCACTCCTGAAGTTGGTGAGCGGTGTGCTTCCCAAACGGTGCTCCCCAAATGGAGCCCCTTGCTGTGATCTCCACATGTTGCTGGAATGTAATTTATTATTCTGTGCTTCATTAAACAAGCACATTAATTCTCTTCTGATGGTCTTCAGGAGGTACCAGGCACCCTTCCTGGTTTGCACATTGCTCCAGGCTGCTTCACCTCATGCTGGAGGGAAATGCTTTCACTTAACACTCTGTCACCTGTGAATCATATACACATGCAATACGAAGGGCTGCATTCTCTTGTGTGGTTATGCCACTGATAAGAATAACAAACATTATCCCTCGTTAGGCATTTGTATTCCTGATTGCGCTCCGCAGCCTCTGTCTTAGGTGGAGGATTATTACTGAATATAATGATAGGGTTTTTCACCTGCTTTTTCAGAACCACCACCACCAAACAAAGGTAATCTGGAAGCAGGAGCATAGAAAGTGATTTTTTCCTTAAGGGGCAAAGAGCAACCACAGTAGCGTCATCTGGGACAGCTCGGGTTCGGAAGAGGAGTTCACATGTGGACAGTAGCAAGGGTTTACTCATGAAGTTTTATATTCTTAACAAAATTACCACCTGCTAATCCCAAACTTCATTTCTTCCCTCCCTGCGAATGCAGCAGGGCAAATGCAGCGTTTCTGAGGCTTAAGGTAAAAAGCAAAGTTTGGTTTTTTTATCTCGAAGCCATAAGACTTCACCGGGTGCCTTTCTCTTTCTCCAGTGCTCTACAGATACCTAGTTCAGATGCAGTTAATGACAGGAGAATGCAGCTGGTTTAAGTCACGTCACCATTGGTGAGTTATTTCTCGTTTTTGATCTGAGGCAGCTCAAACCTGCTCATGTCTTTGTTCCGGGCATCCAAGCTTGAGGGGATACTAAAGCACATTATGGCCTGGCTAATATGGGTCTCGAACCTGTATTCTTGAGAGAGCCTGATAGAGCAGTGGAGATACAGCTAAAGAGTGGGTTCCTTTCCTTAAAAAGCTGTTAAGCCATAGCCAGTTTTCACTTCCAGGTAGTAAGAAAGCATGGCAGTATTACTTGCAAATAACCTGCCACTGCAGAGGAAACCTACTCAAGGGAGGTCTCCTTAAAATTAGAGTTCGAGGCCTCCATGGCACTGGGAGCTGGCCCAGGATCAAGCTATTTCTCTGCAGGAAGCTGTTGTGGCTCTATAAAGAGCTGTCTTTTGAATCGTTGGTTTGTTTGTTTTGTCAAGTCCCAGCTGAGGTTTCCCTTTACGGTTTCTCTAAACATCTGGTTGTTGTCATTTCATTATTATCAACCTCCAAGCAGAGATTGGGCTCTCCTAGTTGACAACATTTCTGACACATTCTTAACCATAGTAAACATGGGGTTTTGTACTTGTTTCAGCTTCAAGCCATGAGCTCTCTATAAGCTCAGAGGTTTAGCATATTGCCCCTGCAAAAGGCAAACTGCGCCTTTCAGCTAGTGGGGTTTAACAGAAACCTCTCTTGTGGAGTTTGATGAAATTCGGAAGTTGTCAGAAGCATCATTTATTCTTCCACATGTTGGGGTTGACTCTGCTGCCGGTGGGATTGTCATGGAGATGTAATGGTTTCTATACCCTTAAAGAACAATGATGTGGTTGGCAAATAGCAGTGAGGCTGAAGGAAGGCTGTCAGCACTTGGCTCGCAGCTGATCACTTTGGCAACCTGACAACAGTTAATGCATGGAGACCTGCTTCCATGCTGGTGTAAATCCACACTGATGCTTTTCAGCATCTGAAGCTGCAGAAGTTGGGAACAAATATCCAGCTAAATAAACTGAGAAGGGAGTTCTGAAAGGTTGGTTTGAAATGCATTAGCCATTCCCAGCTTTCAGGCTAATTTTAATTGGAATGGCATTATTTCAGGGAAAAAAAAACCCTCCACTTCCAAATTTCTCCATTTTTTCCTAATTCCTTAATCCACAATACTCGGTACTCCGCTTTGCTGCTGTTTGGAGATGTAATGGGCCTATTCTGCATTTCACACGTGACACAGTAGTGAAATTGCTTGTTACTGTGGACACATTGTAGACTTCTACAGAGCTACAAATCCTTCCAATGAATCATTACCCAGCTATTCTGGGTAGTTTTTATAGTTTTTTATGTATCTTTACACCAAACTTGCAGTTGTTGTGGCTAAGCTATGTGTTTAGTTAGGAGGAAGGTGTGAGGCACGACATCAAAGTTCTCACTATGACTAAGATATACATTCTCCTTCTCCCCTTTGGATCAAAGTCTTACGATAGAAACAAGCTGGCATGATATGCCCTTGGTAACTGCAGGCTGGCTCTCTCCAGGTTATTCCCAGGTTCTAACAAATTGTTGAACAATTCCCCTGGGCAAGATGTGAGGATGGATGGTGCATGCATGTCTGTGTCTGCATGTGCTCTGATGAAGGTGGGCTGGCACTGACTCGCGTTGGGTTACATCCACAGAGCAGAGGAGTGAGGCGCTGGGAATCTTTGGTATGTGAACAACGGGGTAGATAAACTGTCTTAGTCAGACTGCTTGGAACCAACCCAGAATTGAGCTCCAGCATAATGTGCAGTTGGGAGTCATGGAAAGCTGTGCCATGGCTCAAGGCTTGCTGGTGTGTTGATAAAAGTATTGTACTTTGAGAAAGTGTGTTTGTGGAGCTCCCTGATGGCACTTAATGGGGTAGTTTCTAGGTGCAGGATACACAGAGCAGGCCTGTGCTTGCCAGAAGCTTGGCAGGAGCCTGAGCTGCAGCACGGGGAGCCCAGGAGTGAGAGCTGAAAGGGAACTGGCTAAGTGCCGTGGAGGTGCACAAACCCAGCTTGGCCTTTCGCTCCTCTGTGTTTGTGACAGACACATCCTGAGGTGAGCAGTGGCTCCCACTGCCTGCAGAGTGGCATGAGATGTGAGCCAGGAGCGCTGCTGATTTAACGCCACATGGGTTTCATCCTCAGCACTGATATGTTCCCTGCTGGCTCAGATCATTTAAACTGAAGTAGATTGTTGCTTGAGGAGCTTGCCTGTGTCTGTACTGCTGGTGGGATGTGCTTCCCTGCTCTCAGGCAGTGACACCCCTTGCCCAGAAGGTTTACGGATATGTGGACTGCCCTGACTGCCCTCAAGAGCTGAAACTCCTGGTGCTTTTGCTGGAAGCAGAAGTAGGCCATTGCTGAGGATGATGGAATTCCCTAGAATGCAGAGCATAGCTCTTGTAGTAGAAGTGATGTTTGTGATACCCTCCTCAGCCTTGGAGTCTTGTTGACATCAGTGGGGTTCTTCAAGAGCACAGGTCTGATTCCTTGAGGCAGATCTTCAGTTGGCATCTCATGGGGTCTCCTGAGTCTCATGTAGTGTATTTATGAAATACATTACTCACATTTTTCAATAGCAGCTTAAAAAACCACTGCATCAAGCTTATGTGTAGTAAAGTAGTGTTTTGAAATGAAAAGTTCAGAAGGGAAGGAACTGTTGGACAGACAAGGCTGTACATGAGGGGGGCAAAGACAGAGTGATAGATAGGCATGGGACTCAATCAGAATGAGCGCTCCAATGAACACTAAAGCTTGGAGACATAAAACCAGAAATCCCTTTTTTAAAACAACGCCTTTGTGTGAAGCAGCTCGTTCCTTAGATGGGACGAGAGAGGTGGAACTTGAGTGCCCATCAGTCAGTTCAAATACCCAACTGCGGCTGTGGAGTACAGGACACAGAATGGAAAGAAAAAGCATTTTGGAGCGGTAGTTTGTTTGCACAAACCACAGAGCCAACAGTCTGAAGGTGAAGAGTTAACAGACTGCGTTTGTCCACTTTGGGATCAGGAAAAACTGGCTCAGGGCACCAAATAAATCAGAAGGAATGGTCCGTTACAGGTTGGTTGTCAGAGCTCCCTGGCAGCCTCTTGGCATAATGGAGGGACCAGCCTCAGTAGTTGGAGCGTTTCAGCACCATTTAGTGTTTCTGCTGTACATGGTGGCTCATGTAAAAGGCAGAGAAGTGGGAGAGGGCTTTAAGATGTGGTATCTGCTCTTGGGAATGACCGAGGTGATACTGCCTGAGGAGCAAGCACTGTGCTTTAAAAAACGAATGGGAAATAATACACTAATTCTCACTGGGGATAGAGTAGAATTCCAGATGGAATGAGTGAAATCCAGATTCTCTGATACTTGGGGCTGCTGCCCATCATGAAAGGATCTTCTTGAAGAAGTAGTTTTGTGAAGTATTCAGCAGGCAAGTTGTCTTTTTATAGCTGCCCTGCTTAGGGGCCATGAAATGCTAAAACCACGCTGCCTACCAGACTGGACACAACTGCAGCAGTGCTTAGGCCGGGCATGCCTTGACTCCAGACCTTGAAACGCTGCCCAAAGCAAGAGGTTTTCAACACAAGCGTTCGCTCTCCTTAGGTACAAAGCACCCACGTGAAGTACTGGAATGCGAGAGGAGCAGTGGGAAGGACCGCTCCGGCTGAGCTATGACAGGTCCCTCCAGGCTTTCCCGGGAAGTAGAAGCTGAGTTTCCGTCCTGCTCCAGCTGCTCTGGATCCTCCCCTTGGCAGTTGCTCTCCCCAGTCCTGCCCGCCCCTTCCCTCTTGCACATATGCTCCTCTCCCAGCAGCTTCACTGCACACAACTCCAGGCAGCTCTTCTTCACCCAGCAGCCCCGAGCAGCCCCTCTGACATGGGTAAGGATCCAGCTGCGGGCCTGGCTGGGGTCTGGTGCTGTGGCTGCAGCTCTGCGCTGTGCAGCCTGCAACCAGGGGCCAGAGGGAACTGGTCAGGAGATATCCGGGGCTGAGGTTCCGTGTTCCCTCTGCCTGGTAAAAGCTTTACTCCTTTAAGCTATTGAAAGCCCCTGTGGTTTTAAATAAGTAGCTTTAGTGCTCTCAGTAAATGCCTTTTATGCTCTCATTAAATGTCTCTTTTAGTACCTCTGTATTTAGAGGCTGAAATAAGATTTGGACTTGCTGCTCTGGTTGATTGTGAACGGGAACGATGCTTGGGAAAGGTGCCAGGGAGCCAGGAGCCAGAATTTAATGCTTTGCTCATATTTTTGTGATAGACCGTGTCATTTTTATGGACTTTCACTGTTGGATGCATGAACAGGAAATAGACGGAAGGACTAAAAGTCCTGGAAGCTTTTTTGCATGGGAATGTATGATTGTGTAACATGTAAGGGGGATTTCACAAACCAGGGTAAGTTTGTAGACCTTAGTGAAAAAAAGCCTTTATTGCAGGGATACGAACACTGAGTCTTGACTGAGCAGAAGTGTCCAGTCTGGTTTAGCTGCCTAGGGTGAGTGTTTGTCTTTCTGTGCTTCTGTCACTACACAGTAAAGCAGTTTTGCTTTGCTTTGCTTTCTAACACAGTGCGAGTTTCCCTCTGTTACGTGTGCGCTGCTTGCCGCAGTGTGTAAGGAGTCTCCGGGCAGTGGATAAAGAGTCAGGTCAATAATGCACCTTCAAGCTTCCAACAGCAGCAGGCAGTGACTCAGTCACGCGGTTTGGAGTGCCCTTGGCACTGTAGAAGTCCAAATCTTGGGCTGCTCCTCAAATATTGAACAGATCATCAAAGTCTGCTGGCATGATTTGTTACTTGGATCCCAGCAAGGAAGTACGGCTTTCGTCCCTGTTGCTCTGTAAGACCTGCGTCTTACTGTGGCCATAGGATAGCTGTACACTGACTCCTCCCATTTGTATCTTCTTTCAGCACAATCATAAACCACATTTGCCTGCCCCCCTCTATCAGTGTGTCAGTGCTGAGCCCAGGCATGCACTATGGCTTTGGAGAGCTTTGTGTTTGCTCAGGCTCTCCAAACAGCTTAGTTTGGCCCAGATTGATTCCACCCAACTCTGAAGTTCTCAAAAGAGGAGGCTACTTTATTGCCACCTTTCTCCTAAACTCGTTGTGAAACTGGGCTCTATCAGGCACCCACAATGGGAACAAAAGGAGCAGGCATGTTTTTAGCAGCTCATGGTGTGTATATACAGTAACTGCACGGAGGTCGGCGGAGGAGTGGGGCTTGTTGGGGCTTCATCTGTGGAAAAAGGAAAGTCGTACGCTGGAGCAGTTACAGTTAAATGTGTGTGCCCTTCCTGCTAAACTCATACCAGAGCTGTTGGCAAGAGAGAAATGTTCTTTGCTTTAGAAAGCCAAGGAAAGTGGACTTGGAGGTGAGAAGCTACCCCCGAGAAGCAGGAAAAGGGTCTTGGTGCCTGGGAAGCAGGAAAAGGGTCTTGGTGCTAGAGTCCACAAACCACCTGTGTGTGATGCACCACCCACTGCCTCATGTCCAGGATACTGGATCAGCCACCAGATCAAGGGTGGATCTAGAGCATAGCAAGTAATAACTACGATGTTTAACCACGGATTGTGAACATAGCAATGTAAACGGTACTGTTAACAGGTTGCTACAAGGTGGTACAATCACAGTTCCATGTCAGAACCCTGGTTTTGTGTTCACAAATGAGCCTGGTGTGGTGTAACAGGGGAAGGTCTGCTTCATCCGCACCTATCTTCAGGCAGTTAGGTACAGTGGTTCAGAATAAAAGAAGGTTTGAGTGAGATCAGAGGGAAAGGAGAAACAAACGTCTACGAAGAGAAAGCATGCAGTGTCATGCTGTGTGTTTTCTCTGGAAAACAATTTGGCACAAGTAATCTTTTTCTCAAAGGAAATCTGCAGAAAACTGCATTTTCAATGCTCATGGAGCTGTGGTCTGATGCAAACTGAGCTCCTGCTAATGTAAGTGATTGAGAAGACTGAAAGGAAGTTTCAGTTATGGCTTAGACATAAACCGAACAAAGCAAACTTTCTAGTTTGTGTTTCCGGATAAAACTGCTTCACAAAGCGGGTGAAGTTTAACCTAAAGTGCTGAATTGCTCTTTCTGAGAAGACCCTGTCTGTGAGGTTGTGAGGCTCCATGTGCAGTGAGGGGGTTGCTTGAAGCGTTTTGCCTTCGGAGGAAGGCTCCCTAATGAAATGGGCACTGGAGCTGTCACTGCCTCTGCATTTGGGATCTGAGATATGTGGAATTCTGAAGCTATCAATCTCTCTTTGAGTACTGGAGAATGGTAAATAATTACCTGGTTTGCTGCTTTTATTACAGACACTGGAGGTGCAGGGGAAGGCAACTGTACTATGGTTTTGCCTCTGTCAATATGTATTTCACTTCGTGTCACATTGACAAAGATAAGCTGGTGTCCTGCTGCACAGCACTGCTACATGTTTTGTTTGAAGCACTGACTATATCCTAGCTCCAGTTAGGAATGGAGCACAAGCTTCCTGCATGGTGTTCAGTAGCCCTGCAGCTCCTGGCTCAGGAAGAGCAGAGGTTTCTAAGCATCACTTGATCCTATAAACTTGCAACATGTTGTAATTGCCCCTCAAGGCAGTATTTCAGGGTAATACTTTCTTAATTCTAGCCAACAATTTATTGATGCGGTCCTGAGCATGTATGTGCTGTGACTGCGTTGGAGTAGAAATCTCTACTGTACTGAAGGCTGCTTTAACAGAGCTTTTACTTAGGTGTTGGTTAGGATCCAGGCTGGTACAGAGCAGAGGTAAGAATGGCATGAGGGGAGCTGAGTTTGTACTGGAAGGTGGAATGGTTGATGATTCCACTTCCCCTGTCCTTTCTGGTCACCTGCAGTATCACTTCTTATGCAGGCTGTAAATCCTCAAGAATATCCACTTTGGCATTTCTGTGCAGAGAAGGACTGGAGCCTTTCCAGTAATAATAAAATGGGCCGTTCAGATCTGTCTCCTTACTCATGTGGCAGTGATTCAGCAGCTCTCTGTAAAACATTTAACACAATTTTCTTAAATCCCAGACCCTTGTCACATATGAATGTGCTTTCAAATTGCGAGGCTGAACTCCTGGAAATGAAGGCCTGAATTTCCCATCCTTCTTGAGCACGGTGTGTCCCATTGTGTAACCTCAGCCCTGACTGGAGTCAGGTGTTTGGCAGTGTGAAAACTGGATCTTCCGTTTGTCCATCTCTCAATGCAAAGCCAAAGTCCTCATAGAGGGATGCTTTAAAATAATGTAGTAATTAAAATAACTTCTTTTTTTCCTCCCAGCAGCAAAATGTGGAGCGTGTGGCCCGGGATACGCAACTCCTCTGGATGCCATGAAAGGTAAGCGCATCTTTTCTAAACCCAGACTGCCTTCAGACTCTCTCATAGCAACAAACTGCTCTTTAGGACAGAAGGGGAAAATAGGAGGGAAGAGTGTTGGGAATTCTGTGTGACACAGTTTAGTGTCAAGCTTCTCATCCCCCTGTAGCTGCCCCAAAGTGACGTTCTGTTGTGTCCAGCAGTGTCTGGCTAAGTCCTGATCTTCACGAAAGCCCTCGAGGCATTTTGCTATAGATTATAATAGTGTCAGAGCTTCACCTCGAGTCCTTCCAGAGACTTTAAAAGCCTCAGTTTTATAGTTGTAATAAGTAGGCTTTTGGCATGGGTAGAGTGAGCTCCGGGCACTGGCAGCTGGGAATCATCACTTCTGTAGCTGGGGAAGGAAGAGGCTCCACACGGCCCCACAGGGTAGGAGCTGGTTTCCAGCACTGTCCTTCTCCAGGAAAGTAATTGCATCCCCAGAGCCTCTTATGTGAGGGGGGTGAGGGAAGGAAGGGCCTCACAGGTGTATGAGCACTTGCTCTTGGCAATTCCTGGCTGCTTAAACTACGCACTACTGGTGTTTCTCTGTAAAATGGAAATACTGAGGTTCAGCTTCCTGGGAAGAAACACAGTTTACAGGCAGAGTTTAAATCCTGAGAAGATGCTCTTAACCACAGCTTTATCTTTAATGTGTCAAAAGAAACCATTTTTACAAGACTTCTGCCTTGACAGGTCCCCGGGAGGAGATCGTGTACCTGCCTTGTATCTACAGGAACACTGGGGTAAAGCAGCCTGACTACCTGGCCACTGTGGATGTTGATCCCAAATCTCCACACTATTGTCAGGTACCTGTGTGTAGAATGGCTCTGGTGCTTCTGTTGTATTTTTTGCCATATCATTAGCGCATGTCTTCTTAATTAAAGTCTTTTAAAGATTTGAATTAACTTAATAGCATACAGCATTTCACAAATGCTGTGCAGTCACGATGTCCAGCTTTCTTCTCCTACTTTACAGCTTCAGCTCTGCATATCTCAGGCTAAAATCTGTTTCCTGACTAATAAATAGCAGTTTCCTTCTGCTCTTTATTAATTTATGCCTTACATAAAGGCTCATTTTTTTTTGCCTAGGGGAAAACTCTATGAAACTGAATGTGAAGCCTATCTCTGACTTTGCAGGTGATCCATCGCCTGCCCATGCCCAATCTGAATGATGAGCTCCATCATTCAGGGTGGAACGCCTGTAGCAGCTGCTTTGGGGATGCTGCAAAGAGAAGGAACCGTCTGATTCTACCAAGTTTGATCTCTTCTCGAATTTACGTGGTGGATGTGGGAACAGACATGCGAGCTCCTCGAATCCATAAGGTATATTTACATGACTTTAAGCCGGGGGTTTATTTCTTACATTTTGACCAAGAGACAATGATTTTATAGATCCAGATATTGGCATATATAGAGGTTTTTGTCTAACCTAATTTAGCAACTGGTTTAGGGTGAAGGAATTGTGTCTCAGGAGTGCTTGTGTCTTTTCACTGACTGTAAAGCAGAGAGGATTAGCTGAGATGTAAACGCATACACTGTCAGCATCTGTACTTGGTCAGGCAAACTTCAGTACCAATCGTAATGTGGAATGAAAGGAGGCTTCTAAGTGGTCTTTGTCCCCCCACACCTTCCTGCAAATACTCCCATTCGTAGTCTTGCAAGTTCTGTAGAACCTTGCCAGCCTCTCTAAATGCAGTGGATAACTCCCCCTAAGGTCTTTTTCTGTTCAGTGAATTTTGTTTCAAACTGAGTCTCTGACATGCCTCAAAGATTTCCCCATTCCCTTCCTTTGTGAAGCTTGAACTCCTCGGGGTGAACTGGTGTTGTGCAGTGAGCTCCATGAAGGTGACTGTGACTATGTGTATACTCATTTTAGGTTGTTGAGCCAGTGGAGTTACACCAGAAGGGTAATGCTGCTAATCCTCACACCTCTCACTGTCTGGGCAGTGGTGATATCTTAATCAGCTGTTTGGGAGACCCTTTGGGCAATGGAAAAGGTATTAGTCCCCCTTATTACTCTAGGAGAGTGTTCATGGTACAGAAGTGTCATGCTCCCAAAGCACAAGCTGCAAGGCTAGAGTTTTTCAGTGCTTACAGTTCTCTTGTGCACATCAACAAACAGCTGCTGGAATGGTTAATGCTGGAATAAAACCATCACTCCCCAGGTAAGCTGAATGGTCACTGCTCTGCACTTCAGACCTGATGTGGAGGAATATCAATGGGACTGTTGATGAGTTCAGCTTCCATGCCTCAGTCTTTTGCATCTATTACTAAAGAAGACCAACTCCAGTGGTTATAGTATGAGCAGGAAACCCATTAACATTTCACTTGGGTGGCTTCAGCATGGAGCAGAGAAGAATTGCTTTGGAAAACAATCTGCATCAGCTCAGTATTGTGAGTTGGGAATGAGAGATGATGCTGCCAACCTAAATCCTCGTTGTCTAATGAAAATTAAGCCTTTCAGGCTATTCGAGGCTGCATTTCTTGTTTAAAACTTTTGAGGGATTCTTGCATATAAATGCTGGTACCTGTGCAGGTGTAAATCACCTGACACCTAAGAGAAATATTAGCTATTAGAAAAAATACACCTCAGGTGGTAAAGTGGTGGAACCCTGCTCCTTTTCACAGGGTTTTTCTCTTCTGGATTGTGATCAAATGTGTCCTTGAATAGATGCATATTGTTTTTGTAATTCAAGAATACTGATGGCAAGCAAAGAAAACCAGAGGTGACTCCTCCAGGATCTTCTCTAAGTTATCCCTTAATTGAAATGAACTCTAGAAGGGCTGGCAGATTTATTGTTGTTATTATGAGCAGAAATAGAGCAAATTGAAGCTTAAAAAGAAAAGTATCTTTAAAGCTGTGAACTTGTGTGAATGTCTTCAAACAAATGTATTTGGTGTTTCCCTCAGGTAGCTTTATATTGCTGGATGGAGAGACCTTTGAAATGAAAGGAAATTGGGAGAATGGGGAGAAGGTGCCTCCCCTGGGTTACGACTTCTGGTACCAGCCACGACACAATGTCCTGATGAGCACTGAATGGGGAACCCCAAAAGCCTTGGCAAATGGGTTTAACCCAGCTGATATTGAGAAAGGTGAGGGGGCATTTGTTTAAACTCTCAAAAGTAAAAATGATTCTTTGATAAAAATAATATATTCTGTGCTTTTTTTTTGGTCTGATCCATTAGGGCATTATGGTGGCCACATTAATGTGTGGGACTGGAGCACTCACACCTACATTCAGGCGATTGACTTAGGGAAGGGCTCCATACCTTTGGAGATCCGATTCCTCCACAATCCAGATGCTGCAGAAGGGTTTGTGGGATGTGCTCTGAGTGGTGCAGTGCATCGGTTCTACAAGACAGAGGTAAGCAATGAAAGCCATGGCAAACACAGAGGCTGCTGTTCCAGGAAGCTTCCAGTCACTTAGGAAAAAGTAGAATTTGGATTAAAAATATTATGGCTCTGAATTCCAGTCTAATTCTAGTCAAGCTATAGCAGTGACACACTGGCACAGGGTGCCCAGGGGAGCTCTGGCTGCCCCATCCCTGGCAGTGTTCAAGGGGGCAACCTGGTCTAGAGGAAGGTGTCCCTGTCCATGGCAGTGGCTTGGGACTGAAGGAGCTTTAAGGTCCCTTCCAACCTAAACCATTGCATGATTCTATGTTTGTGTCAGAGAGCAAACCTCATGACAGTGTGCGCAGAAGCCAGTGCTGTAGTTTTCTGAAGCTACTGGGGAGTCCCTCACCTTTAGCAGTTGCATTCTGAGTACCTCTTCTATGTCCGGAATGCAGATTCTCAGCAGCCTGATCCTGAAAGGCAGCAAAGCTGAAGAGGTGATGGTGCTGGTCTGTCAGCCCCACCTCCAGTACTCCCACCCTTCACAATAACTTCTTGATCAATTTAATCACCTATGAAAGTCTCAAGGAGGGGAAGTCTGGCTGATAAGAGTCAGTGATCACTTGAAAACAGCCTGATGAACACCTGCACTGATGAAAGGGCTACAGCATTAGCTCAGTAGCTTGCTTTCTGGCCTGCAGGCTGCTCAACAAACGTGCATCAGTTGGAGAACTAATCAGAACCTGTGAAACTTGTCACCAGTGTCAGTGTGTGCTGCCTGCTGCTCAGCCAGTATTTGGAAGGTAGAGAAGGGAGGAAAAGTGGTGGGCTCATGGGCAGGGGAGTAGGGGGTGAGCTGGAGAGGGGTGGGACACGAAGCTACAGGAGATTAGGGGTCTTTAGTTCTGCTACTGTTACAGCAGTCTGTTTGAGATGTTGCATAGTACAAGCATAACATTCTCACTGGCGTTAAGTTACCATCCTCATCCCTTGGTAGCACTTACTACCAGTGTGCATACCACCTGCTTAGAGGACCTGTTGAACAAACAGCACTATTTGCTTCTCCTCCCTCTGTCCTGCATAGCTGAGCTCTCTTGGCTGACCTCAAGGCACTAATAATGCTGTGTTTTCTCGTGAGCTTTCTGCAGAAAGGAGACTGGGCAGCAGAGAAGGTGATTGAAGTCCCCAGCAAGAAGGTGCAGGGATGGCTTTTCCCTGACATGCCTGGTGAGTGTGTTTGGAGAAGAGACGTGGTGTTGCCCTCTTTAGTTTCCTGGTTCAATGGAGCTTTCTGCAGAATCTAATCCTTAAATAGCATACACTTCCTTGCAAAATACTGAATTTCTGTTTGGGTTCTTTGTGAAACACTTCTGGTGTCACCAAATTAGCCTTGCTTACGAGCCATCAAGTGGGAGATCAGCAGACCCATCTGTTCCCACACCACTCAGTGCTTGAGGTCAGAAAAACACTTGGAGTTTGGCTCTTTCAGCATGAGCACACAGTGTTCAGGAGTGGTCCTGGGAACGCTGTAGAGCCTGAACCTCCTCTGAGTAGGCCCCGGGTGTCCAAGAATGATTGTGTTTGTTCAAACTGTACCTTAACTGATTTTTCTCAGGCTACTGTGACTAGAATTTGGAAAGGTAATAGACTCGTGGCCTTGCTTGTTGCTGGGCCTCTCCATTTCCTGACTTTGCTACTGAATATTTTCTTGAAGGTCTTATTACTGACATCCTCATCTCACTGGACGACAGGTTCCTGTATTTCAGCAACTGGCTGCACGGAGACATCCGCCAGTACGACATCTCCAACACCCGCAAGCCCAGGCTGGTGGGGCAGGTGAGGCAGCAGCGGCAAAGCTGCCACGTACAAGGACAGTCCAGGCTGCTTGTTTCCTTCTCTTTTAAAAGGAGAAAACGACAATTTACTTTTGCTTGAGAATTGTCTTTTGTGCTGGCAGTCGAAGCCTGTTCTCACCCATTCCCTTGGTTGCAGGTGTTTCTGGGAGGCAGCATCACAAAAGGTGGGCCTGTAACTGTAGTGGAAGACAAGGAATTGCAGGGTCAGCCAGAGCCATTTGTGATCAAAGTAAGTTTTCCTCATATGCACATTGTGAATGCTCTGCTAATTGTGATCCATTTTAACATATCCCTACATCACAGTCAAACATACAACATACGGAGCTGTATCAGAGCTAGTTTGTGGCTTGGCTTCCAGCCTGGGCAGGTGCCACATCTCAGCAGGGGCTGGAGCTGGTGAATTCTGGTAAGTGTTCTGGGTCCCTGGTGGAATTGGACAAGCTGTTTGACTCTTCTGAAGCCTGTGTAATTGCATCTTCCCTGCTGTTGTTAGGTTGCTAATTTAAAGCTAATGCAATGTGCATTCATTTCATTGCCATCACTGCTGCTGGGAATCCCCCAGTTCACGATGGCCAAAGCACTAACCCAGCTCATTCTGCAGTGTTGGAGAGTGTGTGTCTGTATGTGTGTAAAGAGTTTGGTGGCACCTGGCGTTGTGATAGAAAATGAAAGAGCATTAGTTGTCTCTGCTCATTATCAACGTGCATTAAGATTAGTACTGTCAAGGCTGTGGAAAGTCTCAGGATATGCAAGAACTGAACATGGACATGACTAAGATCTGTTGGCTGCTGAAGGCAGTTTTAGGAAGATCCACATACTCCTTTTCTTCCTAGTGCAGATTGTGCCCTAGCTGCAGCAGAGACGTCTCATTTGCAGCTGTGTTATGCCACTTACCTCTTGCTTAAGTTTTGACACTTCCACCCAAGTACAATGACCTGAACCCTTCAGCCCTTACTTTCTTACATTACTGGTCCTGTGAATCAAGTGGAATTCTTCTGAAATGGCTTCAAGGCTCCCTGTTAGTAAGGAGTAAGACTCCCAATAAAAACTGTTCTCTCTCTAAAGTAGGGAGATTGGTGCTGCTGTGTGGAGGATTTTGGAGCCCGGGATGGTTCTACCGGGAGCAGAACTGCTGTGCTCTTTTGTTTCTCCTTGCTGTTGCATTTCTTTTGCTCAATGTCTGTGGCAGCCTTGTCTTAGGCACCTTGTTCTCTGTTACGATTTTAGGGGAAGAGGGTGCGAGGTGGACCTCAAATGCTTCAGCTTAGTTTGGATGGGAAGAGATTATATGTCACCAACTCTCTCTACAGTGGATGGGACAAGCAATTCTACCCAGATCTTGTCAAGTAAGAGAACTTTGGTAAACAGGGGTGACTGCACAAGCCCATGTTCAAGATTTCTTCCTCAAATAGTGCTATGCACATACCAGCTGGTGCTCAGAGTAGAGTTCCCACCCAGGGAGACTGAACCTAGTAGCTTTATCCACAGCCTACCAACCTAGATGTGTTGCCCACTCGTCAGAATCCACCCCTGCTCTATAGGCGCACCAAAGTTGGGGTGTGCACACACAGTTTGTTGAAATCAGGATCCGTTTGGAAGTAGATGAGAATGGGAAGAAACCAGTGAACATGACCTAGCCCCCTGGAATCCGTAGTGCTTCCAAACTGCCTTTGAGTGCATCAGCACAGCTTTCTGTTCCTTTGGACTAAGGAGAAGATGATGTGCGAGGTGGCCACAGGAGGGCATAGCGCAGTTGCCTATTCCTTTATAAGTAACAACAGCTATTTATTTGCAATCATTCATTGCTAATTTGAGGCTGCAGTTTCACTGAGTTGGTGTAACTCACTTTTGAGATCTGCTAAGTAATCTCAAAAGTCCCATTTTGTATCAGGGGTTCTTTCTGGTTTGTATTAAAGACAAATCTTGCCCAAATGTGGAAGAGCAACAAGCAGGAAACCTTTTCCCTATACCTGTTTTCTTGTCCCTTTTTCAGGGAAGGCTCTGTTATGCTGCAGATTGATGTGGATAATGGAAAAGGTGGATTGCAAGTGAATAAAAACTTCCTAGTGGATTTTGGGAAGGAACCTGATGGGCCTGCCTTGGCTCATGAGATTCGTTACCCTGGTGGAGACAGTACCTCTGATATCTGGATGTAATGGTTGTCTGGAGCCCGTTTCAGGGGGTTTGTTGTTGTTGCTGGTTTTGGGGGGGGGATTGTGTTTGGTTTTTTTCCCCCTCTTTCTCCTTCTCTCTCCTCTTTACCCTCCACTTCCCTTTTATAAAAGTGCATGGGGTCAGCTGGAACTTTGTCCACTGTCTATATTTAGACTTCCATTAGGGTGAGCCACAGAAGCTCCACTTTCTTCTCATTCTGAGGCAGCCAAGTGAATCTCTCTGAAACATGATCCACAGCTCATTTTCTCTACTCCTTCCCCTTTCACGAGGTCCTGTGTAATCACTGTTGATTGTCAGTTTCAAGGCCGAGGTCACCAGCTTTTCAAGACTGTTTGCCTTGTTTGATGCTGATTTGCCTTGCCACTGGTTGTTGGTGAAGAAGCTGTTCCTAAATAGCTCCATAAGAAGGATACATTCCATGGGCTTGTCTCTGAGCAAGTGTTCTTCTCCTGCAAAGCTTAATTTCCTCATACAGTAGCCAGTGCTTTACAGTAGACACAGCATAAAAATCATACTTATCTATCTAATCTGAAGTCACATGCTTCTGGACTTGGGTTATATTTTAACATGTGTGCACTGATGTTATAAAAAAGCAACAATAAAAGCATTCTTCAAGCCAGATGGAGCTGCACATCTTTTTTCTCTTCAGCATTTCGATCGTTACCAAATGTAAGGTCATTTCAGGAAGTAACAATCTCATTCATCTACAAGTTCTTTGGTGAGGAATTTCTTTTCGCTGAAGCCACCTTTGCTGCCATTATTGCAAACAAAGATTCTCTTCCATCTTATGAGAGTGGAGGGATCTACACAACTGCTTTGAGCGCACTGTGCTGGAGCCGAGCGATGCCACCAGCAGGTGCCTGACCCACGTGTGCAGCTTCTTGAGTGGACAGGCACCCACAAGTCCAGCCTATCTCCTCTTGCCACTTCCTGATGCATCTTCCCTAGGCTGTTTCCTGGGTCTGATTCTCTTTGCTGCCTCTCTGGATCTGTTGCTTTCCCATCTGTGTCCACTGCCAGGCTCTGCTGTTCCCTCGTCAGCTTTGGCACTGCCAGTTGTAATGCTGGAATCGCAGCAGCGATATCACAGGAGCAGCACTGCTGCTGGAGCCTTCTGTTTGAGTTTGTTCGAACTTCTGTGCTTGTGCAGCAAAACCCCCATCAAGCTGACAGATCGTGCTTTGTCATGAAGACTCCATTCTGTACATAGCTGCTTTCTGTCTTGCTTAACATGTTTGGAACCAGGCTGGAGAGTCCAGTTTAGTGTTTTTGACATAGGGCAACCGGGCTGCTGCCACTGAGTGTCTTTGAAACCTGCAACAGGCAGCTCTGGTAGAAGCTTGTGAAGCCAGAAAGCTTCCCAACCAACCTGGTGGTGTAGCCACCTGCATCTGATGGAAAAGGCCATTTTAAGCAGCTTCTTGTTGGAAATAGGCAATGTTTAAAGCATCTTGCTTGCATTGATATCCTTACAAAGGGTCTGGTTCCAAGAATGGAGTATACGCTGTTAGCCTGTTTAAATGCTACTAACAGTCCACACTGAGTGGGTACAGTGAGTGTGCAGTGTCTCAACAGTCTCATGTTGTCCAGGAAAGGCACTGATTTGTTAGGAAATCACTTGCTGCCAGTCAGTACTCTTGGAGCACGTATTTTTTTCGCACCTATTTTCCTGTACAGAGCGTTTTCCACTAAGAAAGGTGCATCTTCCACATGGCCACGGGAGGGCAGGCTGCAGCTCTGCTTTGTGCGGCACCGATCTACATCCAGGAGGTTCTCTCCCTCTACTTGCAGCTTTAGATGATGATTTGCCACAAATCACGAACTTGCTGGTGCGGGTGGCCCTCAGGCCTCATCTCACTCCATCACTATATCACATGGTGGCTGAAGTCCCTCATTCCAGCTACAGTGAGCACGCCCGTCTGGGTCCCATCCCGAAATCCCAGTTGGAAATGCTCCTGAATCTGAGTGTGTTCCAATGAAGTGCTGTATGTATGTATGTATGTGTGCCTGTCTGGGTCTGCTTCAGTGCGAGCTGAGCTTTGCCATGGACCCACCTGACCGTATGGACAGCACCTTCATTGGCTATAAGGAAGATCTGGGGGGCACAGTTATGGTCAGTACCACAGTCAGTGGCTGTTGGAAGTGACCTCAGAATTTCTGACATTAACCAAATGCCTACATTTTAGGGCATTTTTAGAGGGGAGGTGTTGTGAACCCCACCAGAACCACTGACTGTAGCTGAGAAATTACAGAGTGAAGAGCAGTTTCTGCTTAAGCGAAGCCAGAACAGTCATGATGAGAATCACCATTAAACCCACTAGGTTTTGGTCCTGTACCTTTATGTCTCTCATCCTCTGGTGAAGCCTGAGCTCCTACCTTTGAGTCCAAGAGTGTGGCAAGTGCCTTCTCTGATATACACAGAGAAGTGTAAAATGAGTCTTTGGAGAGGAACCTGAACTGCTCAGCACAGCTAATGCTGGTTTGATCACCAGCTCCTTCAGTG
>JAOEHY010030804.1:0-10830 GCA_025447955.1 Psilopsiagon aurifrons
TTAACCCGGACAAGGAGGGATGTGAACCCCCCCCCCCCCCCCCGCCAGCGCCTGGAAGAAGCCACATTGGCAGGGGACTGTCACTCCCGAGGGATGCTTTGGGCACTCAGCAAAGGGGGCACGCTTGGTTTTGGGAGGACAGATGTGCTGTGTCTCCCCCTGCCCAGATGCAGCTCCTGGATATGCTTTGAAAATAGGTGATGCCAGAGTGCTGCATCTGTGCCACAGAGGGGAAGAACATCCTGTGATGCTGCAAAGGAGTTCCCACACCTGATCTGGAGGCTGGGGTTGGCACTGAAGCCAAGGCAGGAGTGACCATCGTGTGTTCAGAGCAAATCACACCCTGCTCCCCTCCTCTGGCTCCTCTTGCATCTCCCAGGCACTGCAGGGGCTGCACGGCCTTCAGGAGAAGGTGCAAGGATCATAGAATCCCAGCCTGGTTTGGGTTGGAAGAGACCTTAAAGCTCCTCCAGCTCCGACCCCTGCCACGGGCAGGGACACCTTCCACTGGAGCAGGGTGCTCCGAGCCCCTGTGTCCAACCTGGATTGAGCACTGCAGGGATGGAGCAGCCACAGCTTCTCTGGGCACCCTGTGCCAGCGCTCAGCACCCTCACAGGGAAGAGCTTCTGCCCAAGAGCTCATCTCCATCTCCCCTCTGGCAGTTAAAGCCATTCCCCTGTCCTGTCCCTCCAGGCTCTTGGCCAAAGCCCCTCTCCAACTTTTCCCCTTTTCCATCCTGCCCTGAAGCTGTCTCTGGCTTCCCAGGAGCAGAGAAGCTACTGAGCTGCGTCAAAGCAACACGCGGGGGCAGAAGTCTATTGTTGGCTTCTCATTAAATGGGAAGAGGTGGCCTTGGTGAGCCAGAGACTTTTGCCTCGCAGCAGTGAGGTGTTCAAGGCAAAGATAAGCTTTCAGTTGTGTTTGCTTTAAACGTTGAGCCCAGGGAACGGCCCCAGTCATCACATACCCAAGGAGGCTGACAGCATCCGAGAGGGGAAAAAAAACCCAACCCCAACCATGGCAAAGTGTTGCTGTGTCTCTATGGTTACAGCAGATCATGTCAGAGGATGTAAAGACGTTACCGGGGAAATCAGACGTGATGGTATCAATAGAGACTGCGGGAGCTCATCTCCACTGGGGCAGGTGCTCCATGCAGACCCACACAGCAACCGATGGGGATGAAACCCAAATGCCAACCGAATCGGGAGAAGCAACCATCCCACACACAGGGATAGGGTGGGCCTGGCAGGGAAATGCGTTCCACCCGCTTGGCACATGTTCCCAGGCAGCTTTCAGTGTGTGCTGAGGAGCTGCTCCTGCCTGGGCAGTCAGTGCATGGTTACAGACCCTGCTGCAATTAGAGCTTGTCAGGATGTTAGAATTCAGCCTCGCATCCCTTCCAAGAGCTGATGTTCCTGGGAGAAAGGATTCTTCCAAACCCATGGGGTATTTTCAGTGTATTTTAAGGAAATGGTTTCCTTAAGTTTCTGCTGCATTTGTATTTTTAAAATGTGGCATTTTGGGGATGTTTTTCTCTTTCAAAATAACATGTAAATGTCATCAAATAGCTCCAGTTACCAGTTAGTAGTATTGCAGCAGCAGAGTGAAAATGAAGGAAAGCTGTTGTATGAAACACCTCAGTTGCAATACCAGGGAAATCCAAGATTTAGATCAAGGGCAAAAGAAAAGTAATGTATTCATCTTTTAATCTGCAGTCATTTGTCTGTTAAGAGTTGTTCTGCAAACAAGCAGTACAAATATTACATGGAAGTGGGATGGCTTTTAAAGGGGAACACAAGATGTTCTGGATCTCCGTGGGAATTCTGAGTCCCTTCCAGCCCCTCTCTCTGTTCCCAGAACATCCCTGAGAGTTTTCCCAAAGGCGCCTTCAAGCTCTGTGCGTCTTGCTGCTGACAGCTCCTGGCTGCAGCACGTTTGGCCACATGCTCTAACCTGCTTGAGCTTGGGCGAGGATGCTTTTCAGTTTGGGCATCTGCCTCTGCACAGTTTAACGTGGATGTGATGTTTGGAAGCGCTGAGCACTTTCCCTCTGGAAAGCAAATTGCTGATGGCATCTGCAGCTGCTGCCCAGATCATAATGCGGAGCTGACGAGTGGAGGGTGGCCATTCTTTCAATCATGTTCCATGGCTCCGTGGTGACTCCGCACTTTAAGAGCAGGCACATTTCACACGTGTGCCTTCAAACCCCCCTCGAGCGCTAGGAGCCACCTCCCCGGGCTCACAGAGCTTATCCATTTGTAAATGGATGCTGTGAGGCTGGAACAGGCTGCCCAGAGAAGTGGTGAATGCTCCATCCCTGGCAGTGTTCAAGGCCAGGTTGGATGGGGCTTGGGTGACATGGTCTGGTGTGAAGCATCTCTGCCCATGGCAGGGGCTTGGAACTGAATGATCTTAGGGTCCTTTCCGACCCAAACCATTCCATGATTGATGATAAATGAGACCCTGTCCCGCCTCAAGGTGCTCCCCCACACTAATGCTTCATTTCCGAAAGAATCTTTCCAAGTGGTTTCCCCTCTCCATGCTTGGGGAAAAGTGAGTTTAAAGCATTTGCCTTAAAGAAGCTTCCAATGTATTTCTTCATCAAAGGTATGAGAATAGCCCCAGTCTGAAGGATTTCCACATTTCTTGGTAACTTGTTCCTCCAAGAAACTTGGCTAAACCCAGCACTGGTCTCTTCAGCAGCACCCAGGGAGGACTTGCAGCAGTTTGGGCTGATCTAACAAAGGAGAAGAATCATTCTGGAGTCATTCACCACCAAAATGAAGCCGTCTCAGAGGCTTTGGCAGATGAGCATCTTGAGAAGCAGCACAGAACACTTCTGCTCCATAGACCTGTACCTGGGCCAGGCAGGTACGTTCCTGAGATGAAATACACCTCGTGCCCAAAACTTCCACCTCTAATGAGCCGCTCTTAAATGAGGTTGAGGCATTGTTCTTGGCACAGCACTTACCTTGGAGCTGTAATTTGGCAGTGAACATTTTGCATGCCAAAGTCTGAAAAGAAACAAGCCTGTGCCAGAAAGCCCAAAGAGGACAATTGCATCTGGCAGCACGGGCTGCATCCCTAATCCGTGCCATTTGGTGGAGGAACAGACAACCAAGTGAACCAGAGGAGTCACTGGGGACACGTTCAAGAACTGTCCCGGGTTCCACATTTGATCAAAATCAAGCATAAAACTTGGAAATGGCTGAACACAATCTTCTGTGAAAAGTGTTTGGTCTGCAAACACACACTGGGAGCTCAAACGCAATGGGAGCAGCAGGGCAAAGCCCTCAGTGCCTGGAGGTAACAGCAGGAGAAGGTCTGAGATGGCAATCTATCCCATTGCTCCTCACGGTGTCAAGACCACTCCTATCTGTTGATGGTGGAGGTGCTAGAAGGGACAAGCAGATCATCTGGTCAGACCTCCTATTTGATGCAGGCCAGGTATCTCCTCATAGAGCCATAGAATGGTCTGGGTTCGAAAGGAGCTTAAAGCTCATCCAGTTCCAACCCATGCAATGGGCACAGACACCTCATGGACCGTGTTGCCCAAGACTTATCTCATGAGTGGCCAAGATGCCTGTGGCCAGAAGCCCCCTAATCCAGGCCTGAAGCCAACTTTAGTGAAGATACCACCACTTCTTAAGGACTTTGTCCATGAATTTAATGGGAGCATTTGTAGACCCAGGTGGCCCCGTGCCCTCAGTTGGATTCAGCACTACCCAGGGGCAGCCAGGCCATCACAGGTTGAAGACGCTCTTGATCTGCAAGGACAGTGCTTGTGGAGGAGCAGGCAACAGTTACATGTCCACAAGACCCCCTTGGCATGCTGTGCTCCATAGAGTGACCTCGGCTTTCCAAGGAGACACTTCCCCACTCACTGGCAAAAAGTAGCTATTGGCCAGAGCAGCATTGAGTCCTCTGGCCCCATCTCTGATCTCCAAAGCCCCCAAATAACCTGGGTAGAGGAGAAGTCCATGTCCCAGCCGCTGCAGACAGTGGCCCCACTGCGTCCTCCTCACCCAGTGGCCATGGCAATGGAGAATGTCCAGAAGCCTTCCCAAGGCTCTCCAGGATGGCCGTGGATAAGTGATGACAAAAACCTGTGTGGCCAGCGCCTGGCACCAGCTCCCCAGGCAACCTGACCCAGTTGAAGATGTTGGGGTTGGACTGGATGACCTTCGAAGGCCCCTTCCAACCCAAACCATTCTATGGTTCTACAGCAGCTCCTCCAAAAAGAGGGTATGTGAGCAGCTGTCAGGAGCTCATGTCCTCTATGGCCAACCCACCTCAAATCACACCAAGACCCCAACAGCGGGGGTGTTCTTGCACCATAGAGGGGCAAGGTGAGGGAAGGAGGACCATGTCCTCATCCCTGCACCATACACAGGGGTCCAAGGCCAGAGGGGACCCATGGGGTACCCCACTCTGGAGGTAGTTTCTGCTCCAGCCGTGCTGGTATGGGATGCCACAGCTGAGGTCCCCAGGGAGAGATGCAAGCTGTTTCTCCCCCAGCTGAGTATTGATTGTGGTCAGACCTACGCCTCAGTGCTCGCTAATGAATTGTAATTGGGAAGAAGTTCCACTTGGACATGGTTTATTGCAGTTATGTCAGGATTTGCCATGCATTAAGCTAGAGGCTCATTCAATCAGCGAGGCAGACACTTCTCTGTGCAGCCTGGAGCCCTCTGCTTGCCCCATATACCCTTCCCAGAGGGGGTTGCCCTTCCAAAGCTGCCTCTCCCTGCAATAAGGGTGAGCACATGGTGGGACCCCAGCCTGGGGCTCTTCTGACCTTCCAGAGCCTTCTCCTGTGCCTGGTCACCACGGAGGATCCATCTCGCCCCGCTTCACCTCACGTCTGCTGGCAGCCGCAGTGCCCTCTGGCCTCCAGACAGTCTCCGGGTCCAGACAGGACCTGAATTTATAACACTGGGAAAGGCAAAGGGAACACAGAGAAAATCTCTCCCTACGCAGCTGCTGCCTCCCTGCATTGGATTGCCCCGCTCCTGCTTCCAGGCAGGCTTCCAGGCTGGCCTGTGCCTGCCCCAGGAGGTTCATCCATCCCTGTTTCTGCTCCCTTCTCCATGTCTTCATCCAGCTTTCTGCCTGTCTGCCAGTGCGCATGCATTCACCTTACTTCTAAGCACCAGCATAGTCTTGACATTATCCACAGGCTCAAAAGAGACCATCGTTCATCATCAGACACAAGCGGTGCCTGAAAGCAGCACAAGTACACGGAGGTGCCACCCGGACCTCTGCTGCAAGGCAAGATCTCCAAGGATGCAGCTGCTGAGTAGGAGAGGGTCAAAGGAAGGTTTTGCCTTTGGGTGAAGGGGGGCTCAGCAAAACGAGATGGATTTTCTATCAAGGTCTGCTAACGAGTGAATGGCAAATGAGTCAATTCCCTAAACGGGGCCATGAAATATGCTTAGTAGGAGATGAGGTGGCAAGCACCAAGCCCTGGTTATTTGATATAGGAAGTGAGAACACCATGCTCCCAGAAAGTGCCCATAATGACATGAGATTAGAGATAAAGACTTGATTCCAGATGACTTATAGAACCTCACCCTCAAGGCAATACCCTAATGCAGAGACCTCCCTCCATGGGGAATAACAAGGGAAATTACAGATTGAAGAGGAGAAAGAGTCATGTGAAGCTGAGCCACACAAGTCTGGGGACACAGTACAAGGTACTGAATCGGAACTACAAAGGCAGGGCAGGGAGGAGAGATCCAAATGAGACTATGAAGTCAAATTGAATAACACTGCAGGAATTAAAGAACGCATGAAGTGGGGAAGCAACTTGGATGTAAGTAGTGCCTTGTCCCTGTGCCAGCGCAGGTAGATTTCCAGTGAGCATCTATAGAGCATCCATATTCCACTGATCCTGAGAACGGATGGTACATATAAAGAAATCAATCAGAGACCTGTAAAACACGCAGAGAGGTGTGGCAGCAGCAGGACCTCACAAGATTTAGTAGTGGGAATTGGTGGAGAGCTGTCTGTGCTCAGGGATAATCACACTGAATCAAAATGGAATCATTCTTACAAAATCAGACCAATTCTTCTCATTAGGTTCAGTGCCTGAGTTAATGGCCTGTCTGATGTTAGGCTATGAAAGCTGGGGAGAAAATTCAGCCACATGGAACTCTTCCAACTAAGCCTTAACTAATATCCTGGGATCCTGTGCACAGGCAAATGAGATGGGAAGATGAAATAAAGCCTCGGTTTTGGGAAAGCAAAAGCTGTTCCAAGGCTGGTCTACTTGAAAGAGGCAATACAGAAAAAGGCAAATCATGACAAAGTGTAGAAGCAATAGTGCTCATGTGCTGATCCCTGCCAGAGGGCTGGCAAAGAATTCCTTATGGAAAAGAAACCCCAAACTCTCTACTGATGGTGGGAAGGGACCCCCTGTGGCTGCATCCTCAGAGGGACCCAGGTCCAGGTTCCCTCTGTGACCAAAGCTAGCTGGGATGCAGGAGGCAAGGCTGCTCTGCAGCAGCCAGCATGAGAGGTGGGGAGCACAGCATCATCCATCACTGACACATCTTTCCTGCTGGAGAGGCCTCATTAGCATGGAAACGAGCTGCTCCGGAGCACAGCTGGGGCTTCCCTCTGCAGCAGGTCACAACCCTCATTTACTTGTAACTACAGCAGCAAGCTGGGATGCTGGAAGCCCCCGACACCTTCAGCAGAGTGCGAGCGGCCACGTGCTCAAGGAGCATCATCGGCTTTACCTATCCAAATAAAGGGATACACTCCAGCACGAGATGCTGCCCAGAGAAGGAAGGAAACACCAGTGCCATACAAAGGCTGGGGATGGTTTACTTGGGATGGATGGAGGTGAGAGCGATGCACGTGGTGCTGTCCCAGGAGGTCTGCCGCATCCTCCTCCAGGTCCCAGCGCCTTCTGGAGAGGAATGGGACGCAGAGGAGTCTGGCAGGAGGAGCTGCCTTGGATGGCTTTTCCCAGGGATCAGCATCACTTGCAGGTGAGGTGAGGAGGCAGCAATCCAAGGAAGGGCTCAGGTGAAGAGCTGGGAGGTTGGACACTTCCACAGTGAGCCCATCCTACATCAAACCTTGATGCCATTTACCCACCCTGTACATGGTACTTTACTCCATTTACCCCACTGAGGGAGTCAGGGGGAACCAGGAAAGCCCCCGACATTCCTGCTATCAGCAGGCCAAGAGCTCCATGCCTTGAGCCATACCGCAAAGCAGCAGAGACAGAGATTCCCTTTTATTTATAAAGCAGGCCACGTTATTAATACCACATAATGACTGTATTGCTGTATCCAGCACTGTAAACACACACACATCCCAGAGCCAGGCACATTCCCTGCTGCAAATTGCCCACAATTAGCAATCGACTGTGTCTATAATCATGGGGACTGTGATTTGTGCTTCCAGCACGGGAGCCTGGCAGGAGGATGAGTGGCTCTGCTAATTGGAGTTTGGTGCAGGAGGGAATTGCCCTCAAGGCCATGACTTCTCCTTCAAGTGACAAGAGACCCGATCTATCATCAGGCAGCCCCATTCTGGCCCCAAGCGATGCTGCCTCAGACTTCTCTGTGCACATTGCATCTGTCTTCACAGCACTGGCCCAACCTCTGCCAGTAACAGATCCACGCCGTCGCTTGAGGCTGGTCCCCATCCACCTCCTGCTGCTACAGCGCAGAGGACACCCTGTTCACATGAGCATGCTGCAGGACACACCGCGTCATAGCCATGCTCCATGGTGTCTGGTTGTGGTAGACACCGAGCTGCTGCCAGAGGAGAGAGAGGAGATGCCACCAATGCAGCTTCAAACCATACTGTAGACAGGAAGAAGGTGAGGGCAAGGCACTGACATCATGGCCAGCAGCAGCATGCTCAGGAGAAGACACCCTTCAGAGCTCACATGAGTCCACAGGATGCACCAGCTTCAAAGCCAGGGGCCTCCACAATGGCTTTGGTCTCTCCTTTTCTAACCAGCACCCTAACATCTACAACAGAACCCGAGAGTGACTGGAAAGGAGCTTAAAGCTCCTCCACTTCCAACTGCTGCCACGGGCAGGGACACCTTCCACTGGAGCAGGTCACCCAAGGCCCTGCAAAGAGCTCAGCAGCAGATACCCACAGGAGGAACCATGAACTCATTGGATACTTGAGGTCAGCTACAGCAGGATGGGGATGCTCCGCCTGGGATGCAGGGCTGGCGCACGACCCCATCCAAGCATCACCAACAACCGCTGCTGCCACATTTGGGCCAAGGCTGCTCTTCATTGGCAGATCCATACCCAGAGGTACCTGCAGCAGACCCATGGAGTCAGGATGCTGGAGGTGCAGAAGATGCTATGTGCCAGAGCTGCTGGTGGGGACGGGGCTATGGGGAAGGGCAGCTCCTGGCTCAGGTTGTCTGTTTGGTGTCTCCCAGGACAATGCTGGGGCTCCCCATGTTCTGGCCGTACCCCAAGAGCCTCCCTGGAGCCAGCAAAGATGGGTTCCTGGAGGACCCCATGCTGAAGGCAGCACCAAGACCCTGGGATAAGGGCCATGGGGCCAGGGTGGGGATGGACACTCACAACAGGACAGGCTGCAAGGCCTCATCCGGAACAGCTCCAGCTCCCTGCACAGCAACAGAACCCCACAGAACCCCGAGAATACTGCAGCCCAGGCATGAATCCTCCCACCCTTCTCCACCTGCACCTTGGGCAGCCCCAGGACCAAGAAGGGGCAAAGAAAGAAGGAACAGCGGAAAAAAAAAAAATCACTGCAGCAGCCAGGAAGTGCCTGGAGAATTCCTCCCTCTTTATTGCCCATTTCCCATGGGAGCTCCACAACCGAGGCTGGGACAGTGCCTTCGGGAAGCGGCCTCACCTCCCCAGGCTGCTCGAGAGGAGGAGGGAAAGAACAGAAACAGCCCGAAACCCAAATGTGAAGGAGCCTCAGCGCCGGAGGACGAGCTCTCCCCTCCCGAAGCCGCTCCAGAAGCTCTTGGTGCCATCGGAGCCGTGGGGCAGGCGAAGCACCACATCCCTCAGGCCAAGGCGGTCGCTCAGCATCCCCTCGGCTGGTGAGGCAGAGCCAGGACAGGGTTTGCCATCAGGAGCGGGGCTGCTGTGCCAGGGGCTCCATCCGCAGCGGCGCTCAGGGCTGCAGCAGGGGCCGGAGCAGCTCCTGGTGTCCAAGCCAAGCGGAGGGAAGACTTTGCTGCTGAGGAGAGACCCAGTGATGCCGTTGCTGAAGTCGCTGAGCTTTAAGTTCCCATCGAATGAGGTGGGTGCGGAGAGGTCCTTGTTCTGGAGGAGGGGTGGTGAAACCCCGGCACCATCTGACCCAGGAGGGCTGCAGAGCCCCAAGTCCCCGAGGCTATGGGGGAACATGGAAGCGGCCGCCTGCACCCTCCATCCCACCTGCTCCAGCTCCTCCACCTTCCTCTCAGCACCGGGTTTCTTCTTGGAGTCCCTCATCCAGAGCCGGACCACTTTGATGCGCTCCCTGCCCAGGCAGCTCCTGCTGCTGAGGTCCTCAAAGGCCCTGCAGGCGCTCTCCAGGCTCTCGTACTCCACCATGGCACAGCACTTGCTCAGCAGCTCCGGGAAGCGGGATGCGTATTTCCGCACATCCGAGGGTAATTTGCGGCCTGGACGCAGGATGCGGATGGCAGCGATGGCTCCAAAGGGGCTGAACATCCTTGTGATGGCATCAAGGAAGTTCTTCTGGCGCAGCAGGGGCATATCCTGCTCCTGGGGCTGCAGCTCCCAGGCCAGCAGCAGTTTGCTGGGAGGGACGGTCAGGAGGGACTCGGGGATGGGGATCTTCCTCCGCACTTTGGTCCCCTCCTTATTCACCTCCAGCAGCCTGGAGAACTGCAGGGCATAGAGCGTGAGCCGCCAGTCACGCGTCAGGTATCTCACCTATGGGAGAGAGGGGACACCGCATCCCCATGAGTCTAAATCCCACCATCCAGGCGGGCTTCAACCCCATCATCTGGAACTCACAGCAAGACAACATCCCCCTTCCATACGAGCATCTTCAGGCCTGCAGGAGGTCTCCAGTGTCCCCTTGGCTCCCCACACATCACAGCACTTCCCTGCAGTGTTTTGGTTAAGGGATGGTCTTTCCCAAAGCCACCCAGAGGAACCATAGGCAGTAGAGGTGAATCAGCCCCAAGGGTGGTTTGAGGGCTGTTCGCCACTTCCCCAGCTGGAGAACTGCTGCAGCACATCAAAGGCAAAGAGCAGAGCTTGGCCCTGCACCACCGGCACTTCCCCAGGACACAGAGCCTGAACCTCTCTGTACCCCCACCAGAGACACCCAGAGCACACCCGGACAGCATCGATGTGAGGCCACTTCCCACCCCAGCTGGATGGCACCAGGGGCTGCCCACCTTCTTGAAGGACGTCAGGAGTTTGATGCTGACAAAGCCCATCTTGTTCTTCTGGACGTGTTTCAGGAGGAAAGCGTCCTTGGCCAGGTTCTCATCAGAGAGGTAGAACTCCACCTGGGACACGATCCTCTGGATCAGCTGCTGGTCAGGGATGGAGTGGGTGCAGTCCAACAGATTGGCCCCCGAAGTATCACTCACGTTGCAGAAGGTCCTGGCAGAGCAGCAGGGACACAGGCATGAGCTGGTGGCCTTTGGGATGTGCATCAATGCCCAGTCACAGCCACAATGGTACAGAGAGCGGAGACCAGAGACCCAGCGCCATCAGCTTTGCCCCAGCTATAGGGGAGTGATGCCAGGCTGCACGCTGTGAGCACCAGCACTAGACAGCAAACCGAAGCCCATTCCAGACAAAGGACATAATTCCTTGGGGATAAACATAAGGCTCAGC
>JAOEHY010030805.1:7675-22775 GCA_025447955.1 Psilopsiagon aurifrons
CGGCACCGCGGCGCGCGCCCAGTGCGGGCAGCGCGCACGGCCCCGCGGCTGGGGAGGGCAGCGCCGCTCTCGGCTGCGGCGGCACGCGTGTCTGCGCTGCCGCTACGGTGCCACCAGGCTGGGCCGCAGCCGGGCGGGGAGAACACCGAGCAGCCCCTTCTCGGCGCCTTGCCGCCGCAGCGGAGGAGGCCGTGGACGACGCGGCGGCGGCGGGGCAGGACATCGGGAATCCTGATGTCCCCTGGCCAACCCTATCCAGACCGAGCCGCGCGGTGTCCTTGGCCAGGCCCGGTCATTGAGGTGCCCTGGGCATGCTGCGTTCTGCGCTCTCATTTAATCTCCAGCCTCACACTTGGTGTCCGTATTTTTCCGTTTGTCAGGCCTGGGGCACGGCTTGTCCGTCCTCCAGATGGTTACGTGCAGTAAGTAAGTGGCTACCTGCCCAAACCGTTAAGCCAGTTGCTTTGCTGGAACAATTTTAGATGCTGGTGATGCAATACATGGTATCACTGCAAGGCTGAATCAAGTACACTGCCTGCTGGAAGCACTCACAAGGTGCTGGGTTACTTCTCTTGTCGAAGTTTATCTTGGTAAGAAGGGGAGGCCAGCAAACAGGAGAGCAAAAGAGGGAGAGGAGGTATAAGGGTGCTCTTGCTAGCATGGATGTTTAATCTGGCATCCATGATGGCCTGTGGCAGATCTGTTATGATGAACTCCCACATAAGGCTTTAGTGAGATTTGGCTGCATAATAAAGGAGGAGATTTTCAAATCATCAGCAGTAGATGCTTGCTTCCTCATACACTGATTCAGCGGGGTGTTTGTGAATGATTTGTGGAAGTTATCAGGACCTAGTAGCACATCCCTTTCCTTCAGAGAGATACCCTAAAAATTTACAGAGACCAGAGTCGGGTATATTTGCCAAGCTCTAGAGGCAATCCTGTGCTATGCTGTGTTTCATTTTGTCTTACATAGTACATTTGTAAATGTATTTTGTTCACCCATTCGGCACACAGAAGTCATAATGTATCTGTATCAATGTAAGACATTGCATAATTCCACATCCGTGTTTTTAGGAAGTTCCCATCGAGATCTCTCTTTACACAAAGAGTTTCCACTAAATTATTACCATGCTGACAGACCATGAGCTTATTACGATAACATGGAAATCAGGGATGGAAATACAGAATAGATTCTTTCCCTGGGGGGTAGATATGAGGTGAACAGGGTAATTCCAAAAACAATAACCTAAGGCTGTACTAATCCAAATTGAGTCTAACTCCCTTCAGGATTTTGTTCCATCCTCTCCATAAGATGTTGCCAAAGGAAAGCTTTCCACCCAGTTACTCCTAAACACTCTTTTCCAAATTTCATCCCATTGCATATGAGATTGGGACCATCTCAAGGAGCTCCTTTCTCCACAGTTGAACTCTTCAACATGTATGACTGTAGAGAAGGAAGAAGAAAAAAAAGGGCAGGCAGTGCCAGTTTCCATGTCCTGCACCAACAATGGTTTCCTTTACTCACAGTCTGTACGTGATTCTGTGCTTCATGTCATTTTGGAACAGTCTCGGGGGGAGCCGGAAGAAGGGGAGAAGACGGCGTGTTTCTGATTGACTGGAGATAAGCCAAAGCAAAAAAGCAAAGAGAAAGCTTTTGGGGTGGGGATAGTCTGAAATAATTACCAATGTTTGGGGTTTCTTGGTGTATTGATCACCATTATTTACTGATCTTTTTTCTAAATGTAAGAATTCTAGTCCTTCTCACTTCCACCTCCAGATGAATGCTGCCTTCTATCTCTGCCTAGCATGATTAGCTATCACTCAGGTTGGCCTCAAGAAAAAAAGTCTCACAAGGGTACACAAGAGCTCTGCTGTTAGTTCATTTTTAATGCTCTGAAAAGTAACTCATTTCTATGCTATTATTCATTTAAATGCTACCCAAATACCCACTGTCAGTGACTTCTGTAATATCTTTTGACAGGATTACGAGAAGTGTTGGATTTTGGTGGACTTCTGTCACCGAACTTAAACAAGTGGCATTCAGTATGTCAAGGCAGAGTTTTTTCATTAGGTCTTGATCTAAAACTTGTGAAGGCAAAGAGGAATCTTTACATCGCATTTGGTGATCCCTCTCTCTGGGATTCTAGAAGTAGGACCTGGAGTTAAGGCCCTAATAAACACAATTGTACTTGGAGACAGACAAAGTGTTTTCAAGCTTATGAATTTGGACTGGGTATTTGTCTCACATGAGTCAGTAAATGAAATCATCAGGTAAAAGACCTTCAATAAATATAGCTCAGTTTGCAAACACTTTACTTTTTGCTTTATTTTTTTAAAGTGTTACCAGCCTAGCCTGTCAATCATGTTCACAAAGGACCATTCATGGTAGTTTTCAGTGCCTCATCAGTCTGAATGCAGCATATTTCAAAGGGATAAAAAATCTAAAAGTTCAGAGAAGACAGGAACAGCACGGGTTAAGGCAAACCTGCCTCTGTACAATGCACACTGCACAGACGCAGCAAATAACCAAACACAGCAGCTCTAAAAACAAGAGGTCTTACGCTACGACTTAGCGTTAAGTTTTCTCTTACTTTCTTCTCACACGTATGATCTGAACTATTTGAGCCAGCAATATGTAACCAATACTTGATGAACAGCACAATGAATCAATTATGTTTCATGCAGTGCCATATTATCACTTTTCCCATGCAGTTCATAGGGGTTTCATTGTATGGCTTTATGAGGTGACTTATAACACAGCATTCTAGATATACTGTAGGCATCTGCACCATTCTAGCAACAGCCTGCTCCCCATTCAAAGCGTTATTTTGGTGCATGTTCCTGAACTGTGAATACACTCCCGCCCATCTTGACAGAATCCTTAGCATTTGTACATTTGGGCTTGTCTTCAAAGGGATTTCTAGCATGTATTACAACACCCAGAACAGTTGGTAAATTTTATTATCCTCATTTTATAAATTGGTAAACAGCAGCAGAGAGGTGAAGAGTCTGTTCCATCCCCTTTGCTCACGTTTGATTACTGCCTTTGTCCCTGGCAAGTTCCAGTGCTTTCAGAGGGAATCCTTGTACGGTAAGATACCATTTGATAAGGCTGAAAATCACAGTGTCTTACAAGTAATTTGAGCAAGGCCATGAAGAGAGTTTAGTGTAGGTTTAGACCTGAAATCTCTCTCAGACACACGCTCTTTTGCTTCACTCACTTTCTCAATTTAAAAACAACCCCCAGAACTTACCACCGTATGTCATTTTTCCACCCCCCTAGCTAATATGCAGAAGTAATAATGATCAAGTAGCCCCAGTGCAGTGACATTACATACAATACAAGCTGACATGTAACACAAAGAAAACTCACAGGACTGACGCAGTTCCTGAGTTCTTAAGCTACAAAAATGACAACCTTTTTGATCTTGTAATTTAACAGTTCAAAGGAGGGGGGTGAAAGGTGCATTGGAAAGTTTCGTCTGAAATTCAGCACTACAAGAAAGGTGGTACGAAGTCAGTGTCAAGACTCAAAGCCATCTCTCTGTTTATTTTTCAATATTCTTTCAGCATGAAGTGTGCACTGTAATGTCACATTCATCTTTGTATTTCACAGAACAGATGAAGATCAGTGCATTGATCTACAGAGACCTAGCTGAATTTCCTCTATTAAGTTTGAGAAAAATGGGTGTTGTCACCTTCCAGAATAAAGTTATTTTGTCCACTTTGCCTTCCTACTTCTGCAAACCCTTCAAACTTGTTCAGTGCATATGGCCATCAAGTTCTGATCCATGTCTCCTCATAAACCCTACCTATCACTGTATAACAGTGGTTTTAATTGTAAAATATATGGTGTCTTATTTGAGCCTTTACCAATTTTCAGAACTGTGAATTTGTTGACTGGGTTTTCACACCCCCCACTGTTGAGTAGGATGGACATGTTCAGGGCAGCAGCTACTGCTTGAGATAGAGAGGGGAGTATTCAGAAACTTTCCCCATCTCCCAGTGGCAGCAATTCCAGAACTTTTCCTCCCCTTTGCTGTCTCCCCTCCAGCTATTTCCTCCTCTGTTCCTCTGGCAGGAATTTCACAACTCCCTTGCTCCTGGGAGAAAAACAATCCTCTGTCCCCTATCCAGCTAGGAAAGCATGGACCTGCCTTGTCAGTGTCTATGGCATCGATGTGATGAAACTGTAACTGTGTCATATTTTGTAGAAGAGACAGTGGGTCATTCTGCTCACAGTTTCTAGGTTTCTTACACTCGAGGCCAGCCCTAGGTCAGTACTGAGAATTTCTATGATGGAGATATGTGAAACACTGTATGCTTCAAAAATAATTTCTGGTACCTTAGGTAACCAAGAGAGCTGGAATAGGAGCAAAGAGCCTGTAGAAGTCTCTTGTCCTCAAACACTGCCAGTCTGGGATTTGTTCCTGCTGTTTTCCGTGACGGTTTCTTCCAAAGCTCCAAAATCTGTCTTCTTGTTTATTTTCTTTACATCTATAGCCCTTTCCCTTATAGCCTCCTTTACAGATCAAAGTCTCTATGGCAAGACATGGAGGCCCATGCTAGGCCCCTGGGTATGCTGGCAGAGTCTGTGGTAGAAGGGAGCTGCCCAGTGCAGAGCTCTGTGCCTGCTGCAGGGCTATAGTGGGGCCATTCTACCAGAGAAGCTGTTGTGTCTAAGGAGTATCAAAGTGTTTTACCAGCTTTGCCTCCCCACTTCCTCTGGCCTGCAAGTTTTGTAGCACAGAGCCTGTCTGGGTGTCTATTTTACTCAAATATTTTGAGCAGTGAGGGGTAAAACCCTCTCAAACTAATCTGGGTAAACCCCATGCTTGATTACATGCAATTTTAATAGGAATTAGCTTAAGTAACTGAAAAGCAGGTTCTCCTTGGGTTTCAGTAAAAAACCTTCATATGCGATGGTGATGGGGGGGGGGAGGGGAAGGCAAAATTTTAGACTAAGTAATTCCAGTATTGGAAGTTCACAGCATTTCCATTTACTGCTCATTCAGCTTTGATTCTGCTTTCAAGCTGTATCTCAACCATTCCAGTGGCTCACAGGAGTTGTGCTTTTAAACCCCTGCCATGGTGTCCAACCTATGCTTTTTTGTTTCTTCACAATTTTCTGTGGAAGGATGGAATACCAGTTCTAACTGCATGTTTCTGCAAGATGCGCTCCACTCTGTATTTCCAATGATTTTTAACCCTTCATTTAAGGAACTCAGAACAAAATCAAGTTCTATCAGAAACATGTGCAGCTCCTGTTTTGAATTCTACTCTATAATGAATCATCTATCTGTATGATTTTGACTTTCACAGAATCATAGAATGGTTTGGGTTGGATGGGGCCTTAAAGATCATCTTGTTCCAACATCCCTGCCATGGGCAGGGACACCTTCTACTAGACCAGGTTGCTCAAAGCCCCATCCAGCCTTGCCCTGAACACTGGGATGTGGCAACCCAGGGATGGGGCAGCCATGACTTCTCCAGGCAGCCTGTTCCAGTGCCTCACCACCATCACTGTGAAGGATTTTTTCCTAATGTATAATCTAAATCTGCCCTCTTTTAGTTTAAAGCCATTGCCCTTTTTTCTCTCACTACATTCCTTTGTAAAAAATCCCTTTCCAGCTTTCTTGTAGGCCTCCTACAAAAATAATTGTTGGTATCTCCATCTGAGTGTATTTAGTAACAGAAAGAAAAAATGAAAACCAAAATACACACTAAATGCATGATAGTGTCAATATACACTGTAACTTTAGAAGATAGAACAAAATATTTATAATATTTAAAATGCAATTCAGTGAGCATACACAAAGAGCTTTCTCATTTTGATTTGACAGCACTTGGTTTCTTCTCTTCCATATACTAGTATAGAGCTGGAGTAACTGTACCCACTCCCAGAAAGTACAAAACTAGCGTAAGTGAGAGAAGCAATACTCTGGCTCCTACCACTCAAACCGATCACCAGCGGCAGCTCTGCAAGATGTACTCTAAAATGACTGTGCTTGAGAGAAAAGGACACGTTTAGCTGAGAAACCTGATCTAATCTCTCAGCTGACTGCTTTGAGTAGGAGTTTGGACTGGAAAGCCACTGAAGTTTCTGCCCAGCACCTGAACCTGTGATGCTGCTCCGTAACTTCGCACTTGCATCCTCACCAGTGAATTTAGTGAAGACAGATTCAGGCTTTTCTAAATGTAGGGGTTTGTGTCTTTCGTTTTGTTTGTTTGTTTTTGTTTGATTGTGGGTTTTTTTTCAGGGGAGGTGTGGGGGTTTTTTTTTTGGTTGGAGTTTTTTTTTGGTTAGGTTTTTTTTCCCCCAAAATCAAGTATTACACCTTCACCTTTGTATGACCATCCATGCAAACTGTATCTGGCTGAAAGAACTCTTACACTAGTGCATTTGCACTTCTTCACTACTAGCATCTGTGTAAAAGTGAAAACTTGAGGTAGGAACAGCAACAGACACCAGCACCCTCACTGATGTTCCAAATACTGCCTGTGATTTGAAAAATCCATTAAAACCTTCAATAAACCTCATTTCTTCAGATACAGAATGTGTTTTGTGGAAGCTACTGCAAGTTTGGAAGAACAAGGACCAAGAATAGAGAACTGAGACCTCCCAAGGGAGAGCAGAGAGGAGTAAAGAAAGGATTTTCCTCTCACACCAGTGTTAATCTACACATTTGACCAAAAAGCCCCCAGATTGCTCTGTCAGGTACAGGAGTACAGTCAGATAGCATGGGCTCACGTGTGCTCCTATGTATGTCCTGCCTGCTTGAAAAAAAGGTAACATACTGCGGGATTTAATACTGGCTAGGGCACAGCCACCAGCAGCCACCTCTTCGGCTTCCTTCCACAGGTTCTGGCACTGTGCTGGCCTCTGATTTTTCAGTCAGGGTCTGTGCATCACATTTGTGCTTCCTTTCAGAAATCATCCTGCTTGACAGAGGGGAAAAACTGTCTCCTATACTGTCCTTTTGATAAAAAGGTTGCAGTGAATACAGAGCTAGAAGTTACCAGACTGATGACCCCAAAATATAAGGCCCTTTCTAAGTAGTGATCGGGAACAGCAGAACATCAGTCACACAGACAAAGAGGTATTTTCAGGGTTACTTAACAGCAGTTGGAACACCAGAGGCAGGGAAGCACGGCAAAAAATGTAGTGTTGCCACCTTTACCATTTTGTGAAAAGCCTTCAAGCCCTGAAGACAAATGATTACATGGTAGTTGCAGAGAACAGCCTGGGAATGGGATTCAAGTTCTCCTTTCTTAACACGGAAAAAAAAGCTGTGAAGGCAAGCAGACCCTAAGTGTTTGTATTATAGAATCACAGAGTGATTTTGGTTGGAAAGGACCTTAACATAATCTAGTTTCAACCCCCCTGCCATGCACAAGGGCACCTTCCACTAGACTATGTTGCTCAAAGCTCCATCCAGCCTGGCCTTGAACACTTCTAGGGATGGGGCAGCCACAGCTTCTCTAGGCAACCTCTGCCAGTGCCTCACCACCCTCACAGGGAAGAATTTCTTCTTTATATCTTAACCTGAATCATCCCTATTTATCACCAATTCAGCCATCATTCTCTTTTGCACACTGAAGATACTGTATGGAAAAAGCCTTAAAAAGCTCTCAGTAAAGATGATTTTATCCTCCCTAAAGGCCATAGGCCCCAAGCTTCTTACTAGCTGCAAGAGACAAACTGAAGGGACAAGCAGCCGGTTTTCAGCTGTGCCAACCTCTGCTTCCCAACTTGTAAAGCATCAGCTCCCAGAAAATCAGCACTTCCTACCCACAGCAGGCAGCCTTCGCTATTCAGGTCCATGAAGGAGGGTACACGCTGAGGTAACCCCACAGTGGCACACACACACACACGAGTGAGGCAGGGCCGGGAGGCAGCGGCTCGCTCTTTCCCTCCTCACACACAACGCCCTCCCCCCGCCCCGCACATCCCCTCTCCCGGCGCTTCGTGCCCGGCACACCGATGAGCGCCGCAGCGAGGGCTGACAGAGCCGCCCCCGCGCGCGGAGCGGCTCATTAAGCGGGGGAAGCGGGGGGGGCTGCTGCCAGGCGCGCCTTCCTGCGCGCTCCCTCCCATTCAGCCTCTCGCCGTCCCCGCCGCGGCGGCTGCTGCCGTCAGAGCTGCCTGCGTCAATGCTGCCTCAGTGACACGCACCGGGGCTCTGCGCTACCCCCACCCCCCGCTCCCCCTCCTTTCTCCCGTTTGTCTTTCTTTTTCTTTCCTCAATGAGACGCTTTAATGGGGTTTTATTTTTTTATTTTCACGATCCCGCTTTATAAATAAGCCTGGCGGGTGCTGCCGGTGGCACGTTTACAGTTAACGGTTTCTTGCGGGGGGGGGGGGGGTTGGGGGTCGTGTGCTTACACCACCGTCCCCTTTCTTGATATTTCAAAATAATAATTTCGATGAATAATTACCGTTTAATTTATGTATTTCACACGGGTCCTGTGAAATAAATAGGTCTTAAACTGGGTCTTCTCAGGTATCGACCACCCCTCCAACTCCACCCCCTCCGCAATAGCGGTCTCCCTGGTGCTGAGGGAGGCCATACCCAGCACACCCGCAGCTTGCTGTATTAGACCAGATTTCCCCCTCTCAGAAAAAAAAAACCAACCCTTTGGTTTGGGTTTTTTCCTCCATTTTCCCTTTTTGATAGCCTGCTTATTCAGCATTTTTCCATTATCTGCATACCCACTGTTATTTCTCCTCTTCCCCCTATCATGTGTCCTCCCCCCCTTTTCCTCCCATTAATCACCAAGCCCTGGGCTTTGAAGAATAACGGTTATAAAATGGTGTCTCTGCCTGTGTCCTCAGTTGCATACAAAACCCCAGCCTCCTACCCACATCCCTCCTCTGCTCATCAAGGTCAGAGCGAAGTCTTAAGGGTACAGTTAAACCCAAACCGTATTTATTTACATTTTATCCCTGTCTCCTTCCACCCCTTCTCTTTTCCTCAGGAGAATTTGACAGAAGAGCTGCCCAAAGAGCTCACAGAAGAGATTTCCGTGGGGTCAGGCCTTGCTCTACTTCACATTGTACTGGTGCTTAGCTGAGGCGAGAGGGCCAACAGCCCAGGCCCTATTAAAGTCAATGGGAATCAGCGAATTCAGGCGTCACTGGATTTGGCTGGGGGAGCGTGCAGCAGTGCTCTTGCCAAGCCCTGCCCCATTTCAATTCAGCTTAACCACAGCCGTGCCAAGCTGCTGCGAAGCTGGCGTGTGCTGCTGGCATGGCGCAGCGCTGCCCTCACATACAGAAATCCTTGGTGACGTTGAGCAGCTGGAACCGATCCTGCACCTCTCTGCTGCTGCTGCCGCCCGCAAAGAACCCGAAACTAGCTTCCACCTCCTGGCACCTCCGCGGCAGATAAAGGTCGTTTGAGGTCAGGGATTGGCCGGATATATTTAAGCAGACTAAAGGCTACATTAATTTAGACTGCAAACAAGCCCAGTGCTGTCCAAAGCTCAGTGCTATGAAGCACAGCCATTTGTACATCCTCTCAGCTGCACCTGCCCCTGCTCCCCTCTACACTCAACTGCAATATTAGCAAATACAGCGTAGCAAACCTTTTTTCCCTGTCAATGCAAAAAAGCAACGGTATCGGGAACAGTTCGGTTCTGCAGCGCCACCTACTTTGAATAACCATTTGGCTTCAAAATACAAGGAAAAAAAAAAAAAATTAAAAGTGCAAGCAATTAGACCACAAGCTAGATTTCTGAAGAGAAAAAGGAATCTAACAACTGAATAACTCGTGCACAGCAAGGGCTTCACTGAGCATTCGAAGCCTATTGTTATTTACAGTTTTTTTTCACACAAACAAAGGGAAACAAACCCTAAAAACAATGCTGGTTGGCAACAGGAGTGTACTTACACATTTTAATACTCAGCTTATGCTTAAAACTGCATTTACATTCCGCTGCATTGTATTTAATTGTATGTGTGGGGGTTCTCCCCAGTAAATACTCATTTAACAGATAGTTCACAAAGCTGCAGAGGACAGAGATTTTGAAGGAATACAGTAAGACGTTCAGAGGCTCACTGTCCCAGATGCCATTTGAGCATGTGAGCAGCTCAGCAATCTGCCCCAGTCGCTGGACATGTGAGGAATGGAGGGCAGGCATTAGGCATGGCTCCTGCAGAGTCGCTGGGTGGCAAACCACACACCTTCACCCACAGTTATTTACATTCTACCCCGTGACTGTGCTTTTTATATTTTTTCTCACTATTTTATTTCAGCGCAGCAAAATCAACCTTGGGATTCATTTATGTGTGTTTTTAGTGGTGTGAATGATGCAACTCTCAGTATCCAGGCATGTTAAATGGAAGATAGGATGAATAGGATGCACTTGAACATATTAATAAGGATGACTTTGCTCTTTGTTTCCCCACATTAAAAGATGACTTAGTGTAAGCATGGGTAGCTGGTGTCAGCGCGTGCTATACTGTACTGAAGGCAAAGCGATATCTGCAGGGCAGGCATGGTCCCGTTGCTTGTGCAGAAACAGTTACTCTACTGTGAGCATGGCACGGGGTAGCAGCACCTGCTGAGTGGATGAGGGTGGCTCCCTGCCTTTGCACAGGACACAGCGCTACACACATTGGATCTGCCTTTGGAGCAGCAGGCTTGAAGAAAAGTCAATCTTTGCTCTGCCTTGGGAGTTGCTCCAAGTCTTTGGCTGCAGATTGTAGTGCTAAATTGAGACTATTATTTTGCATTGAGCTATTTTCATCCCAAAGTGCTCTAAAGGCTTAACAGATATACAGGCTATGGTACTATATGCACAGGAATCACTCCAGCCACTAATGAAATGCAGCCACCTATTAACCAAAGCCATGTGATGCCTGGGCCCTGGGTGTGATGACTGCCAGGAGATTCTGGTTTATCCAGCTGAGACAGGTCTGGATTTTGGTTAGTGGTATACTCCATACCATTTGAAAAGGAAAGCTGGCAGAATCTTTACATACAGAATAGAAATAGGTATAGACAGTTATACTCCACCCTGGAATTTAAAATGTCACCACTGAGACAAAGTCTTCTCTGCACTCTTACTTTCCTCCACCACCTACATTTGATACTAATTACCAAAACAGTGCTTCTTCCACTCAGTGGTGCAGGGAGCCAAGTATGAAGAGCTGGAGCCTTTCATCCGTGGGGTAATTATTCAAAGGCCTCCAGGGTCGGATATAGACAACACACCATGGCATTTTGATGGTCTATAGACGATGACTTAACAATTTCACATGGGCAGGTGCCTCTATGGGTAAAGCACCACAGCCACCTCCACAATTGTCTTTAACTCACACTTGACTGTTCTGTCTTGAAGAGGCAAGAAAACTGAATTATTGCATATTTGCCATTATGAGAAATCCATTTCAAGATGCAGAAAGCATGGTGAAATACAAACTGTATGCCTAAAACAAGCAATATAATACCCAGTCAGTACTGTACATACACCTTTGTATAGATTGCACACACTGCATTAAATAAGCATGCTTCCCTGTCTCTAGTTAGGGTAGAAAGGGAATTGTGTGGTAAAAGACGTAATTTGTGCATTAGGAAGTCTCTGTTGCCAGATCAGCAGCAGCAGCACTGACGTCTGTACTCTCTCGCTTTGTTCCTGCTGCTATAAATCAAAATGACTACAGTCCAAATGCCTCACTTACTTAACTATAAGTGCACTGCTAGTCAGAAAAATCCACGGGGGGGGGTCTAGGTAATCTGCATATACTTTAAACTGATTAAATACAAAAGGTCAAAAAAAGGACAAGAACAACATTTACAAATTTATGGTAGACAACAACAAAAACTTCTTAAGGGTGGAATCCAGCAGACCTGTAAAAATTCTGTGTCTGCAGGCTCTGATGTCTTTGCTAAGTGAACTGTCAAATCTGCCTTTCTTAATGTGCACTGGGATTCATATTTTTTCCCATATTAGTGCAACCTCTTTTAGAAATCTTTTTTCCCCTGTATCCTCAAGTTTCTTCCAAACATACTTCCAAATTGAAAGAAGATAGATGGAGTAGGTCAGGTTTTACTTTCCGTCATTTTATACACCTGTGTATTTATTATAGTCACAAACATACATAGCTGACTCCTATTTGTTTGGAATTTTAAAAAACTAAATATCTCCTCTGGAGATGAAATGAGCCCTCAGAGCTTAAAATACTGCTGAGATCCTTCCTAAGTTCTGAGAGAGGACTCAAGAGTTATATTAAAATGGTGGTGCCAATTCTTGTTGCTCACCTATTGGATAGGGAAGAACAGGATTCTTCTCCTAACACCTACCGAGAGCTCGGAATCATAGAAAATGTAGCAAAGTTTCTTGAGTGCATGGAAACTGAGAAATTAAGGTAGCCTTCTCATGCCAAGCTCAGCTGAGGTGTAAATCCAGTGTGCTGGCCAGCATAGCCAGAAATATGTTGAGCTGTACTTTTGAAGAGGAAATAGCAGGATCAGAGAACAGCAGGTGAGCACATTGTCAACTCCACACTGACATTGCTGTTGGAGCCACTGCATTACAGCTTAAGACCACCAAATTTTTTACAGTAAGGCATTCAAAGAGCATGAAATCAAAAAGTCCAAAGGTACTTGTTTCACGGACAATGCTTTGTTAGGCCTTGGCTAATGAATTTGCAACCAGATGTTCATTGTAAGATCTGATCCAAAATGCACTGAAGTCAATGGAAAGTCAATTGGAAGTACCAGATTACTGGAAAAAGCTATTGGAAAGCCAATATTTAAAAAATAATTAAAAAAAAAAATAAACAGGATGTAGCCATTTTTCATTCAGTTTGGCACTGGTCCTAGGCAAAACTGGAAAAGCAACGGAGCAGACATGGGGTCGTCAGTTATGTGCCACCAAAATTGTCATAGTTGTTACATGAATGGGTAGAAAGTAAAAGTGGAAAATAACTGGATTTATCTTTCTTCTTTCTCGTTGCTGGCCAACCTACACAGCATACCTTCTCATTTGCCATGGATTAAGAACATGTACATATGGTTACTATAGCTCAGCTGGCACAACTCTAGCCATTTGGGATATGGTAACTAAGTAAAATAAAGGAGAACAACAAGATCAGTGCCAGTTACCAAAATTTTTTTAGAAACAGACTAACAGGCCTCCACCAAAACTTTATTTTTGTTTTGTTTTCTTTCAGTTTATAAATGCATATTTCTAGAGAGAACCATCTTGAGGTAACAGGCTTCTATAAATTTTCTGGATTCATATCTGTATGACACTGATGAAAAAATATAAACAATATGCATGATGGCACATATTAAAGAGTCAGAATGGGATCCAGTGTCTGAAAAATGAAACTAGAAGAAATCTTCTGTGTTTTAGAGTAATTAACTTGCAACCACTCCACAGGACACATTTCACTCACATTAACTCAGAACCTGCTGGATTATAATCTGGACATTATAAATAGGCTTTCTCCACCTGGAAAATGCTCAGGGGAGATGCTTCTATATAAGAGTCTTTCAATACCTAAAGGGGGCCTACAAGAAACCTGGAGAGCGACTTTTTACAAGGGAATGTAGTAATAGGACAAGGGGGAAATGGTTTTAAACTGGTAGAGAGCAGATTTAGGTTAGACATTAGGAAAAAATTATTTAGTATGATGGTAGTGAGGCAATGGCAGAGGTTACCCAAGAAGTTGTGGCTGCCCCATTCCTGGAACTGTCCAAGGCCAGGCTGGACGGGGCTTTGAGCAACATGGCCTAGTGGAAGGTGTCCCTGCCTATGACAGGGGGGTTGGAAGTAGGTGATCTTTAAGGTCCCTTCCAACTCTAACTATTCCGTGCTTCTACAAACGTAATCCTTCTGCAGAGTTTCTAGTTTACATTATCTAGGCCCCACTGTCTGGGAAATCAGACATCCTAATGTTCCCTCTAACCCTGAACGAAAAGCACCTTGATAAAGGGTGAACAGAGAGTGCAGATTAACCTATTCTTACACCTCTTTGGTAAGGTTTCCCTTGAGCAAAGTTCAGTTCCTTCATTTGCATATATTTGCATCTGTATGATTTGCACTAAGATCTTAAAAATAACTCACAAGTCACGCAGTGTCTTCATCACAAGGAGGCTTATAGGTTGTTGGACAAAAGATCAAATTTACAGAAGAAAGTATATAACAAATCTGGGGGTGTTAACCTTGACTTTGTTCAATCCTCTTTACAACTACTGGCTTAGGAAAAAGATGGAATTAAACCAAATACCCATACAAATTCTGGTGAGATCTGCAGTGGAGTGGAGACATCTAGCTGCCTTCTGTCTACCAACAGCATCAGTGAGTTGGGAAATCCTGGCCCTGGAGGGAATCTATAGATACCAACATCTTTAGGAGAAAGCAAACGAGCCATTCCTTGCTGAGAGGGCACATAAAACTGGGATGGAAAGGAAATTTTATGTACTGTTTACATTTCCTCTGGTTCTCTCTGGAGCCTTCCCAAACAAAAGCTTGTTTCCTTTAACTCATTAAGTTTGGTTTCTTAGGAGTGATCTTTGATAGTTTTGGTTACATGGTCTTAAAAAGCAGCTTTGAATGTGCAAATAACCATCAGAAACAATGGTGAAAACACCTTCTTGATCCAGAAGTGAAGAGGACTGAAGTGCACTGATGGCAATAGGGTGAATAAGCCTGATTGCCATTGTTCATGGTGCACCTCGCCCCTGATTAGGAAGTCTAAAAACGGGGCAGTGTGTCATTATTGCGGGATAGCCTCCCTTGCATTGCAAGCAGAGCCACTTCCAATCTGCCTTTACATTTTTGCAGGCCCAGCAAGCACATGGGCTCCACAGCAGGGTTGGACTGCATGCTGCACTGCTCTGTGGAGGTACCCCTGGGGCTCTGTTCACAAACCAGAGCCTGCTGAGTGACTGCAACCAACTCTGCAAGCATAGATTTAAATACACCATCAGCTGAGGAATGGAGGACTACGACAACTTAGTAGTCCCTGACAACTGGATAAAACGGTAATATAACCCCCATTTTCAAGGAGGGGAAAATGGATGACCCAGGGAACTACAGAGCAGTCAGCCTCACCTCTGTGCCTGGCAAAATCTTGGAGCAGATT
>JAOEHY010030806.1:7497-34341 GCA_025447955.1 Psilopsiagon aurifrons
ATATGAGGAAGAAATTCTTTACTGTGAGGGTGGTGAGGCACTGGAATGGGTTGTCCAGGGAAGTTGTGAATGCTCCATCCATGATTCTATGATTTGTGTTCCATTACAGGCGGATAAAGTTATTCTTGACATTCTGTAAAAGCTTAATTATAACCTTGCATTTCTTGGACAAAAACATTACAGCTACAGCTTGTGGATATATGCCATGATGGCAGCAGTAGTGCTAGGTATAGTCAGATGCTCATTAACATCCTATAATACCTAAACTTATGATGTTGTATGAAATGTTGATCACTTTGAGATGGAAGGTGGCTCTCACTGCCAGTGGAAGTAGACATTGGTTTTAAAGATATGAGATTGAATGTTTCTTGATTTATACAGTTTTTAGGGTGCTGCCTGTAGTTGATCTTCAAACCAAGATTTTTTAAAAATTTTCATAACTTTTGGAAGTTTCTTTAATGAGTCAGTTCATCATCTGTCGTGGATGACCTGTAATCCCAGTTCAACCTGGTAGCTCTAAAGCACTGGTAGGAAAAGTTATAAAAGGATGTTAGGGTGTTTTGCTGTATCTACAAACCTTGTGTTTAAGTATATTACTTGGGCTTTTCCTGTAAGTTTGTGACAAAGGTGAAATGGCTGTTCTGAACTGAGATTTGTGAGCTGTTCCCTCGGCTAACTTCAGGTTTTCTGCTCCTGCTTCTTTAGGCCTGTGGTAGGTCTTGTGTTTGTCATTTCTGTAGAAACACAAAACATGATTAATTTGCCACTTATTGATCAGATGGAAAAGTCTATTAAACCTTAGCTGTGCATTTGCAATATTTTATGGCTACATAGACCATATGTTAGGGATTATGTTCAGTTTGGGCAGTGTATTGCTAAATACTGGAAGTCCCAGACTCTGTCTAGTCTGTACTGAGGATTAGGCTTCAAAACAATGAATAATGAATGTGAAATTAGATTCCTTTTTAAACTAATTATGTAATTTGGCTTAATCTGGTAAGCAGTTAATGTTGGATATGGTGCTCGTTAGCTGTAAATAGTTCACGTAAGTGTACTTCAGTGTGTGTAAACTCTTAAAATCATTAATTCAAGCCATTGATTAGGGGCTTTAATAAAAGCAAGTCCTGCAAAATATTGTTTTTACTGTTTAAAATGTGACTACCCCATGGCTGTCTTTTCTGTGAGAAGTTAATGCTGTGTATTGGTCAGGTACAATGTGTCTTCTAGTTTAAAACCTGAAATGTCATTGAAAGCCACAGGTACAGGTGAATTTGAAACAAAACTCCAGATTTTTCCCTGATACAGTGGGTGCATGGACCTGCATCACAGTTTTGCTATGGAAGCTGTAACCTCTAGCTGCCTCCTTAGCAAAATAGAAGCTTACAGCTGTCTTAAACTGCTGTAAATGTTTGCTGAAGAAATCTGAACCAAAGTCCTAGATCTTTCATTTACTTAAGCTTTTGGGTTACCCTAACAATTCTTTTATTTGATTTCTAAGAGTTAATAACACTTTGAGTATTGGTCTCTATAATGTAAAATTGGCCTATGTAACTATTACATAGGGTAGTGTGCCCGCTTACGCTGACACTGGATACAGTAGTACCAGGATCTAGCACTTACTGGCTAATTCTTTCTCATAACATTCCTTTTTTATGCTTGTGATGTAATGCTTGGGAGTTAAAATGCTTACAATGAACATACAATGAGTACATGCTCAACCTTGTACACTTATTTTTACTATGGTCTTCAGTTGTGCAAGGTCTGTCCTGGTGAGTTGTGTTCTATGGTTTGTAGCTGTGTTACTTGACTAGTTCTAAAATGCAGTGTCCAAGGTTTTTTACAGCTGCCATACTACTCAGACTGGAAGTACTGTGCAGTTTCAAGTGCTGGAATAATAGAGTTAGGAAAAAAACCCACCAGTTTGTCCCTTTACTCCACTCAAAATGTTTGGCTTAGAAGCTACTACCCTACTGGGGCAGGTTCTTGGCAGCTTCCTTTTATCTAGCTTTCTCTTTAGATGCTAGGATGAGGCATGAGGTATAGAATCTTGGAAAAATCAGACAATTTTTAAGGCTTGTTTTCTCCGTGATTTAAAAGCCCAGAATAATTTTGGGTTTGGTTGTGAGAACTGGCCAACAGCTGTGTGAACTTATGTCTGCTTGTGGTTGAACGCCAACCTGTGTAGACACTTGAAGTAGGTCTGTGCCTGTTTTTCGTGGTTTCCCCATTTTGCTTGCCTTCTGAAAATATGTTAAGTTTCCTGCTTCAGTGGCTATGGAATTGACATCAGAGTAGTAGGAAAGTAGAAATACTTGCCCATATAGTCAGAGGCTTATTCAAAATGCTTAGAAGAATAACTAAGTTCAGGAAATCTCAGTGGAGATAGAGGTAGCAACTTTAAACTTTGAATTTCAAACAAAAATATTTGCCTTTTTTTCTTTTTGATATTAAAACACCTAAATGGAATAGATTTTCCAAAATGTAGTTAATAGCTAATTCAGGGAGAGAGCTTGAAATATAGAAAGTTCTGTTTGTGTGTCACATATCTTTCTGTCCAAATATGTTTCAATAGTAGTTTTGATATAGATTATATATAGAAGTTGGTAAAGTTTTTTGCTTTCTTCAAAAAGCTGAGAAGGCATTTTTCAGTGCCCAGTAATTCCCAGTGTGAGTATTGGCCACTCAGTCTGAGACTTCAGCATTATCAGAACTCCTCATAGCTTTGATAGTTATATTGACAGGAGGTTTAATACATTCTTCAAGGAAATAGATCTTGGAGAGAATACTCTTATTGAAAGAAAAAGTGATACCCAACCTTTTTATTTTCAAGGAATAATAATCAGCAAAAAAGGAAGAAGGAAGGGAGCACCAAGGATGATGAAGGTTTTTTCTTTTCTGCCATAGCTTAGGCTCTGTATCTAGATCCCGAGTGTGCTTGTGTGCTGCTCTTGTGGCTGCATGACCTGCAGTTCCTGCACTGGAAGTCAGGAAAATAAAAACTAGTGAGTCATTTTTGAACAGAAAAGATGATCAGAGGGGTCACTTTTCAGGTAGAACATTGCCCTACAGGCATTTCCTGTGAAATGCCTTCATTAGGTATGTGCCTTACTGATTGGGGCCAAGTTTCTTGTTCTTTTATGCCTTCTTACTCTGTTAATTCTTGCATTTGGAATCTGTTTTCCCAAAGGTCTGAGTTGACCTGAAAATGGCTTTGATTAGGCACTTTCTTAAATTTTCAGTGCTGGGAATGTTCAAGGTTGCTGTTTTGTCACTGCTGATCAAAACAATTTTGAAATGTTTGCCCGCCTGTTTTAATGGAGAAGTGATTTTTACTGCAGCTGCGGTACACGTTTTGCAAATAGTGATGCCCCAGCAGTTCCCACTTTTTTGTCTGATGCTTTTTTATTTTGAAGTAATCTTGTTACTTCTGCTAGAAGGATTTGGCAAATTTCCAGAGCAAGTTTTATATGTAGGCCAAGTCCATGCCCTGGCTTTTTATGTATGAAAGCATACTAAAATGCTGTATTTAGTTTGGTTTTGTCGTGAGACAGAATTTTTGTCTTTGTCTTGCATAGTCATTTTTGAACCTTCAAAAATCAGTCTGACCAGTTTTTACTGTTTAAAAAAAAACCCAACAACCAAATAAAAGCTGCTTCTTTATGGGAAATGCTTGGCTGAAAGCACGTATTTGAGTTTTTTAAAGTCTCAGTGTTTAAATTAGGAGTCGTTGAATAATCCTGTCATGATTTTCCATGTTAACCAAGGGGAGAATGCATAGGACAACAGATTAAATAGGCCTACAGTACTGCTGCATTGACATTTAAGTCATTGCACAAGAGTATTTGTAGCTGGCTAATTCTTAACTGGGCAGCGTGATTCACTGCAGATAGATATTGTTACCAAGTCTTGTGAAGAAAAGTTCATACAAGTGGAGTGTGAGAAGAGAAACAGTAGGTTTTGGATTATAAAAGTTCGGAGAAGGGTTAGAGCATTCTTATTGACAGAGAGTTCTTTGCACTTAGATCTGAAGCACGACAAACAAACACACCAAAGTAATTTAAGCCCCTACTTATGTGGAGATGAGGTAACTGCTGCATTTTGCTTATAGTTCAATAGCAAAGCTACATCTTTAACTCTGCCACATCAGGGAGCGTCGTAACTCAAGAAGTTGTCTCATTCTATTTGTGCTACAGTAAGTGACTTAGACCTCCCTGTTAGATTGTTATTATGGGTTTGTTTGTTTTTTCTTCAGAAGGGAATTCCAGAACTCTTTTTCTTCTTGTGGACTAAGTGTTGTCTCAGTATGGAGTCTTCTCTTGGGCCATTTGATGTGTTTTGCATTATGCTGGGGGAAAGGGAAGGAGGCGAGGTTACTGTGCTACCTGGTTTAATCCTTCTGAAATACTTGCAGCAACAGACATTTTGGGAAGAATTAGGTTACATTATATCTGTAGATCAGATGCTGTAGTAATTCTGCAATTGCAGGGAATCCAAGATGTTCTACATTTCCAAAAGCCAAAAGTATATGATCCATCTTCTTCTGCACTTCTGGGTTTGTCTCACAGGGAATTTGGTGTTTCTGCCAATAGAGCCTGTGGTTCTTTCTTTATGTTAACCTTCATGGCTTGTCTCACTAAGGAGATCAGCTGTTGGAAGACCAGGCAGAGAAAATCTTGGCTCATGCAAAGTTTCAACAAAGAAGGTTGTTTGGGTTGTTTCCCGTCCTCTTCGGATCTCAAAGGGAAGAGAAAAAGAATTTGTATAATTTACACATCCACAGTCAGTTCACCATGGTAAAATGTGGAAAATGAGTTTCAGCCTAAGGTATGTTTGTGGCAATATAAAGCTGTCAAAACAACAGTGTTAAATGTCCATACCATGATGTTCTCAGATGTGCAGAAAAAGTAACTTGGATCAAATCCCAGCATGTTAAGCGTTTTTACAGGATGCTCTTCCAGGTCCAGAAGTCCACTGAGCACAATATTGAATCTCATTTGATTTCTACCCAGCTGTAACTCCTGACTGCAGTGATATTAAGTCTTTTCAGTAAAGCAGGCTCTGATAGCTTGTTTGTCTGATAGAGCTACATTTTTCTATTTGTAAGTTTTGAGCTTTCCTCTAGTGAGATCCAGTACTATACTCTCAGTTTAAGCAGATAACCTAGTGCTTATTTACTCTTTAAGACTTGTAATGTTCTTCTTTGAGCCTTAGAAGTCCAACCTGTGCTAGAACTTTTATGTGTCTTGTATTGGTGTCTGCTAAACAGTCATCATGTTCTATATATTGAGTCCTTTTGGTGCTGTTTCATTACTGCTGGCAGAAACTTTTGTCAGCCTAGTGCTAGAGAAGAGTAGAGATAATTACTAGGTTTTGGCTGAGTTTTCAAGTCTATATTAAGAGATTCAGTGAGCAGTATTGTGAATAATGCAGATAGAAAATAAGTATTGCAGTTCTGTGACTCTCAAGATTTCCCAGAAGTATTTTTGCATATGGAAGCCTTTTTATATTTCTGATTTAGGATCCATAGAAAACAGTGCAGTCTAACTGCAATTCAAGAGTCACAGATTGTACTGCTTTAAGAGACGGGCTGTGTAACCAGAGTTCCTAATTTGTCTTTTTATATGCTTCTACAGGTGTTTGCCTTTGATCACTGCTTCTGGTCCATGGATGAATCAAACACCACAAAATATGCAGGTAAACTATTTTCCATACATCTGACAGTGTGAATAATTCGAGAACATGTGAGAGTGGGTTTGTGTTTTGTGGAAGTTGGGTTTTTTTTTTGCATTTTGAACTGTGATGCTCAAGTGATTTCTTCACAGAAGCAGACTCATCATTTTTTAGGGATTGAGTCATCTGAGTGCTGGTGCCCCAGTTCAGAAGAAATGCAAGCTTTAAAAGGTGCTCAGGAGGGGTTTAGGAGGGGTGGTTTTTACATCCAAGCTGTAATGATCTTTTTTTATCTCCTGGTAGTGCCTTTTGTGAGATTGGCTCTGTCACTTAGAATGAAATTTCAGTTCTGCATCAGTGATTTCTTGTGACTGATGCTAGTGATGAACATGCGTGTTTTCAGTGCCCTGTGTTTGTGTATGTAAGAAGAATAAAGCATGTCCTCCTCAGGTAGCTTTCTTATTTCAGGTCATAGTCATTCATGGTCTAGAAGTTTAGATCCGTAATGGTTTTGAGTGATCAGCTTTCTTACTCTTTCCTCCCAAAAGCTGGATAATCCAGGCAAGACTGTAATCCCAGTAGTTAGTTTTCTCATAACTGGATTTGTGTATTAGCATATTCATACTTTATAAGAGGACTTGTTTTGATAGAGCTGACTCTGAACACTGGGATTTTAAAGCTGTGGTCCATGGAAAGGATGAAAAAGAAAAAAAGGCACTCAGTTTAGATATTCATATTACGAAGTTCTGTGGCCCATAAGAAATCTTGAAGGTTGATAGGGTTAATTAGCTCAAAAGATTGAGATCAGTGGTCTAATATATGAACTGTCTTATACTTACGTTGAAATATATCTCTGACTGCTGTAGTCCCTGGTATCAAATCCCACATCTTGGGAGTTGCACTTGATCATAGATTCCACTGTATTTCTTGCTTGCCTGAGCAAAGTTGCTTCATCAGGAAAAGACTTCTATGTCTGCTTGTCTTTCAGTAACTGTCTTTGCACTGATCACATGCCCTGCACTGTATTCTTAGTTCAGGTTGGTAGAGTCTGGAGCACACAGTACCTCTTTTTGTGTCTGCACGCTTCCGTTTCTTCTAAAGGAAGGAGGTGATGGTACATGCTCAGATCCTGGCTCCACTTGCCTCCACTGTGCAGGTGGGAGCTGTGTGTTATGAACCCACAGATAGAGAAGAGGGAGACCACAGAAACACCCCTAACCAGTTAAACTTGTTTCTGTCTCAGTTAAACCCATGTACAGGCAAAATCAGTGGAGCTCTAGGTCTAGCTAGACAGATGTATTAAATACTCCCTGCCCAAAGTAATCTCTGTGAATGCTTAAGTTTAATATCCTTGGCAAGCACAATTAAAAGGAAACATGTATAAACCTTGAAATCTAAGTCCAGAGTACTTGAAGATGTAACTAATAGGAGCTTCAGGCTTAAGTAAAATACTTGAAATATAAAAGTCATGTGAGACAAATTTAGTAACTTGAGAAACCCTTGTATCTTTATCACAGAAATACACTGGAAGATGTGACAGTGAAAGGTTTAACCAGACATTCTCAAGTACTAGGCTACCCTGTCAGTCATTATTCTCTGTATGAAACCAAAACATGCTCATCTTGCATTATGATGAAGAGATGTAGTGAGGTGTATGTCGCAACATATTAAAGATTTTGTCAACTGACATGTATGACGTCAGAAACCTCACAGTATGAACTGCAGACAGCATACATATGAATTCTGTGTTGGCTTAGGTAGGTAACTCTTCCATGTTGGTTTTGAGGTGCTTTTTGCATGTCAACAAAACCAAAGTTTGTGCTCTCCTGGAAATGCATGTTTGTTACAGGATCCTTAAAGCTGTTGCACATGATCATGGGCTAGGTTTAGTATTCACTTTGCTGATTGATCTACAGTACTACCAGCACTTACTAATATTTTTTGCACTAGAGAGAGGTTCTTGTTTGGATAAAGTTCACTGCTTAATTGTGTAATTGGCTACAGCGTTCAGGCTGTGGGGGAACGGAGCTGACCCTGAAATAGAATTAGCCATCTTCTTCTCTTACAGACAAGTCATTCTGTGGGATGTCTTCAGCTTTGTTGGCTGAACATAAGGTTTACTTTGTACTTACTACCTTTCTTTCTGAACTCATGTTCAGAAAGCACAAGGGATCTTACTGTATTTTGGAAGTTACCTTCTCTTTCCAGCATTTGAAAACACAGGAATTGTTGCTATTGGTAGCAGAACTGGTTTTTTAATGATTTTGGTGGTTTTCCCCTGGAAAATTGGGTTCTAAAATTCTAAAACAATCCGTCAGTCTCACTAACGGAATTGTGAAGGTAACCTTCATGTGGCAGAACATACCTAGAGGGCATCTTTGCAGCTGTCCTTGCAGGACTGCATCTCTTAAAGACAAGAGGGAGTCTGGATCACAGAGGAGGTGTAAGCTCTTTACAAGACCTTTGTGTAAGTGTGCTTTGCTTTCAGATGCTGTAGGAGGTGGAGGCTTTTTAACAACTTGGTATTACATCTTAGAGATTGCAAGATCCAGAACCCCCTCAGAATTGCTTTTACGACTGAAGAGTTCCTAATCAGTGTTAAAGTGGATGGGTGGTTTCATTTGGGAGGATGTTGGGTTTGTTTTTTTGTTTGTTTTGGTTTGTTTTTTTGTCTCATTTTTTTTAATTCAATGAGTTAGCAGGTAGAGGGAGGATTTCTCTGAGTACTGATGCTTTGTGCTTCTGAATAATTTGTGACTGTGTTGTTCCAAGCAAGGAACAGTTATAATCTTTGGGTTTATGCTGTTCATCAGATGCTAGCTACTGCACCTTTTTTGACTGTTTAATTCTGAAAGATGTAGTTGGGTATTCAGTGAGAATATGAACCTCTTATCGGAAAAACAAAACAAAAATATGTCAATGAAATAATTTTTTTGAGGAGGGAAGGGAATTTGCTTCTAGGATAGAATGAGTTTGCCTTGATCTGGAAAAGGGCTGGAGCTTTGCCTTATAGGCTGCGGAAGAGGTACTTTGAGAGTAAGCAGAATAGTTATTAGTTATTTATACGAAGTTTCGTAACTGCTCTCTGTTTCTTCACTTGAATAGTTCAAGAGTCAGTTCATGGATAGCACCTGCTTGTCTTGAACAGCTCACAGAGACAAATAACAGCTCAGCATTTTAATGGAGAGGAGGAGATTGAGAAATTCTCAGAGTTGAGAACAAAGAATTCTTTGTTCTAAGCCTAGACAACGGTGAGCTATTGAAGTCTGCCATGAAGTGGATTTTTAAAAGGAAGGAAAGAAACCCTTTGATTTGGGAAGGATTCAGGAGATAGTATAAACAACTACCATGGCACTTGGGCAAGTCCATTCCAAGGAACCCATGCTATATCAGCTCCTGGTGGATTTTTCTGAAATTCCCTAAGCTGCATCACATTTGGCCTGAAATCTCAGTTCTGTGTTGCTCTGAAAGGCTGTGTTGCTCTGAAAGGCTAAACACCTGACTTTGGGTAAGATTTAATTTTATAGGGAATGTGTGCTGACTACTGCTCTTTTAGCAGCTGTTTTAAAAGGGAGCAAATTGCCTTAAAGAACTGTACACTTCTACCCTCATGAGAGATTGTAAATGTTGAGCAGGCAGGAGTGTCTGTCTGTAATTCTGACTAATATTTAAGCTGTTACATGGGAGAAACCTTCCCCTTCCCTCCATTTTTTAAGAGCAGCCCCTACATGGTATGTGGGGCTTAATTTCATGTCGACCAGGTGACATCTGACATACACATTTTGGGGGAAACAGTGGGGCTTTAGTGCTGTAGGGGTCATGCACTTGAGGTAGACATTACAGCACCTAATTTGAAGCAATGGAGAACTTTCAGTCGATTAAGGCTTCTAATGTTAAAGACTGCAGTGCCTTGTCAGTACTGCAGTGTTAGGCTGCAATAGTTAGATGAAGTTAGCTATTGTGCTTTTAGGTTCTTGTTAAGGTGAGCCATAAGCATCTTCCCATTTTAAAGAGATTCTTTAAATACTTGTTATCAAGCAGAGCTTGCGATAATTCTGCTCTCCACAGATCAGGTTTTATTGTAACTATTAGGTCATGGAACCAGCTGAGATTTATTGCTATCAAGATTTGCTTATTAAAATGTTCTGGCTTAGAGATTAAGCCTTCAAGAGACTTGGTTTTTCAGTGTTCTACATAACAAGTTGTTACTTGGTTCCACAGATATTTTTGCTGTGTACGGGGGAGGGGGTTTCAGGAATAGCAGCGATGTGTCATAATGTTGCAGTCACAACCTGGCTGAGTGAATCGGCTAACATGAACAATTATCCCCATTTCAGGTTGACAGGTTGTTGTGAACTAGAAATACTAGACATCTAAAAACTGCACACTGAAACCAATTTTAGTTACAGTACAACTTCAGTGTGTTTATTACTAAATAGGCAGCTCTTGGGAAAGGCAGCAACTGCCTTTTCAAAAGGGAGTTTTGTTGGAAAGGGAGTGGCCCTCCTTCCTCCCACCCTTTTCTTTCTGCTCTTCTGCTGTTTGTCACCACTCAGGCGAACTTGAGAATGTTTAAATTTTATTTGTAAATGGAACCTGAGAATGTTTAAGCTTTATTTGTAAATGGCTGAATTTTGCAGATCGTGAGAGGGGGTCCTAGGGTTTCTCTACAATGTGGAGGCTCCACCAGCTGCCCTGTCAAATTGGATTTCCTGACTGGGGCTTCAGGAACTGTAAGGAATGATTTGGAGGAAGAGGTGTGGAAAGAGCAGAGATTTTTGAGAGAATAATTTAATACCTTGTTCTGAAAATTGTGCTTTGTGGTTTCGCATGTTAGGCTACGTATTTGTTTCTGGTTTTAGGGACTTTCAATTATCGTGCATATTCTCCAAATTTAAATGTTCCAGTAATTCATGCTGGCTCAGAGATTCCAACTTAAGATTTTTGCATGCAGCAATATGGGTAGATAGTATGAAGGCTTTATTTTAGGTTTGTTAATAATTTAAGCACCACTATTTACATGTGCACTGCCATACTTTGCTGCCCTTGTTTTATATTATTCCTGCTGTAATACCCAGCCATTTCACTAGGTAGCGAACATGTGAAAAAACTTCTTAGCTTCCAAGTGCCATCCTAAATACCCTTGATACAGAGTGATAGCACAAGCACGGCATTTGAAAGTTCAGGAATGTCGGTTAAAAATGTAAATCTGAGAGGAGGATGGGTTTCCTTTAGCTTTCAGGTAAGTCACAGATACCATTTTGAATGCTGAAATCTTCAGTATCTTTAGCGTGGTTACTGCAATGTTTATGTTCTTAGTTTATATATTTATGGAAGAATGTCAAGAGCATGTCGTAGTGATGAACATGTGAAAATCATAGAATCATCAAATGGTTTGGGTTGGAGGGGACCATAAAGATTACCTAGTTCCAAGCCTCCCCATCCATAGTGAGGGTAGGAACTAGATGGAAGGAACTAACCTTCCACTAGACGAGATTGCTACAAGCCCCATCCAACCTGGCCTTGAACACTTCCAGGGATGGGACAACCACATCTTCTCTGGACAACCTGTGCCCTCATGGTGAAGAGTTTCTTAGGATTGAAAATACTCAGTCCTTAGAGCGGATGGAGAAATTCTTGGGTCGGTCTCCTCCTGGAAGTGGCAGCCTGAGAAATTGAGTTATTCATTTAATCTTTCAAAGACTTACTCTTTTCCCCCTACTGTTAGCATCAGGCTTGCCAAAATGTACAGATAATGTCTTGAGGCTATGAAGACTGTACAACTTCATTGTCTGGTAAATGCGGAAAAGGTTTTCTTGTTGTCTTCATGAATGCCTTCAGAACTGAGTGGGTATCCACCAGTGTTTCTCAGGTTTTGACTAGCAGAGCATCTCTAACATTGTCTCAGTAAGCTTTCACATCTTGCAGCATTAGGGGCACTGCTACATGGGCCTTAACTAGAGGTAGAGGGTATACAGCAACACTGTCTGGTAATCTTTCTCACTGAGTAATTCCAGGCTGACAGTCTTGCTCTTTAAAGTAAAGGAAACAAGATTTTTTTCAGGCTATCATATGTAAGGAGAATTCACCAGACCTAGCTCTCTAATCATTGAAGGGATGAGCAGACAGGAGATCCTGACTGGTGAGAACTGGCAGCTTGTCTGCTTACCCTGTGTTCTTAACAGCCTTGGATATGCTCTCCCCAGCTTGGCTGACTGCGTGTCTGTCAGTCAGACAAGGCTTGCCCGTGTTCTGAGCAGAAGATGGGAGAGGGGATGGGTGTTTTGATGTCAAGCCTTTAGTTGCCTCTGTAAGAGGCTGTATGGCCTTGGCCAGCTGGAAGACTGGGAAACCTTGTCGAAAAGGCAATAAAAGTTGGTGTAGAGGAAATCTTTCTGTTAACTAAGTATGATTGGGTTTTTTTCCTGTATTTCTCCCTTTTACTGTAAATAAAGTTAGAATCAGGTTAAAACTTCCGCTTACCTCTAAACACTGCATGTCTGTGGTAGAAAAGTTCTGTAAGCAAGAGTAGGAATTGCAGGTGATACAGGTTTATTTAGCAAAACAAAAGTGCATTAGTGTAGCCAATGGAACTGCGTTATTTCTTTTGACCATAAGTGTCCATAGTAATTCCGTATAGTACAGGTCTTTAAATCAGTTTTCAAACCCACTAATTAAATTTGTGAGAGAAGCAGTGAGGTTTCTTAATGAAAAATAACCAAATATTGTGGATAATACGCTGTTACCCTCAACAGTGCATTGCATTAGCAAATGCATAAAATATCCATGATTGAAGTTTAACATCTTACATCTTTTCTGTTAGTGCACTTAAAAACAAATCTTATTTTTTGCCATGGCAATTTGTCTGGTTACTGTAAGCATCACTCTGTAATGACCCGTTTTGCTGAGCTCTTAAAACCTGTTATAAAAATACCATTTTAGAATTATGTATCTGTGTCTGATTGACAGTGTTGACTGTTTGAAATTATTTTTTCTGAAAAATTAAAAAATAATAATCCAGCTTTGCCTGTGAGATTCAAACCTGGTTCCTTCCCTGAATATTTAGCAGCAAGGGATTCTGTAAGTTTTCTTACTGTTGTCATGACTGTGCAAAGTTGTATAATGTTTTGGTAATCTGCGGGTTTTTTTTTGCTTGGGGAACATGAAGGTTACTGGTTTATTGCTGGTCAGAAGGTTTTTCCTCTTCTGACAAATGGTTTTATTCTCCACTCATAATTATTGTGGAATATATATACTTTTAATAATTATACTCTCCTTCAGTCTTTGCTTTATTTTTGCATTCTTGCTCAGCAAGATAGTATGTTGCTCCCTGCTTCTTTGATATGAGGTAACTTCAAAGTGGGCCCTCAGGAGGTGGTCGGAAAGCAAATTTTTCTGTGTTGTATGTTTTTATCTCCCACTGATATATTTTCTTTATTGATTCTTCTGTAGTTTAACATTCTCTATAGCTGTTTCCAGTTTGTTTGAACAGTGCTGTCTCAACATAAATATGGAATGAGGAGTGAATGTATGTGTATAGGGAAGGAGATGGAGTTATTTCAGAGTACAGCAGATTCTCTTCTAGGTTTAACTCCTGTATTCCCGTATTTAATTCCATTTCTGAACTGTGTTAATCCAAGGAGCAGTGACACTTTTTAGAATTTTAGAAAATCAACTGGAAAGATACACAAAGACCATTTGATAAGGCATCACTGGTTTGTTTTTTTTTTTCTTTACAGCAGAAGAGAAATTAGATTACAGTTAAAGGAAAATAAATGTAATGTAGTACTTGTAGTTCTAGTTACATGCCTGTAAATCATTCTACAGGTTGTTCTGCAGGAATTTTCTGCGCTACCAGTTACTCAAGGATAATGGACTGTAAATATTCTCATGCAATATATAAATGTATAGCTAGATATTTTTTTTAATGTCAGTATGTTCCATTTTGAGAACTGTGGAAGTCATTATTGCATCCATTGTACAAAATCATTTCTTGTAACTGACAAGTGCTGAAAATAACTTAGCAAAATGAAAGGTGCAGTTATCATAGCTGTTCAGAAAGTCAACAGGCAGTGAATATAAGATTAAAACCAAACACCAGAAGCTGTATAAATACTGTCCTTAGCTTAGCTCTGCTTGTTTAGAGTGTACACACAGCTGATACAATTCTCTGGTCAGAACTCAAAGTAGACAAGCCATTGACCCTCTTCATGGTGTACAAATTGTGGGCTTTCCTATTAAAAACCAACAAACAAACAAACAAAAAAAAAAAAAACAAAACCAAGAAAAGATCATCCACCATGCCTATTTTCATCTTCTACATTTAAAAGATTGAAGTGCATCTAAAATCTGCCGGGCATAGGGAGACTGTTTTCAGACTGCGAAGTTCTGCAGCTGATGTTTCAAACTGGGGATTTGGCAGAATACATCCTCAAAGAGCCCTGTTGAAAGTCTTGCAGTCTAATTACATTTCCTTCCTGAATGTCATCAGAGTGAATGTCATCTTAGTTCCAGCATCACTTTGTCACAGAGTGAATCGTAATAGCTTATGGTGAGACTTGAAGCCAGCTCTCAAGAGAGCAACCACTACTGTTTCTAGCATAGTATTTGTTGTACTGTTAATATCCTAGTTCACTGATGTGTTACATTGCAATTCAGTTACAGGTCTCTTTTGGTTTTAGTTTTTGAATAAGGAATGTATATTAATTGCAAAATCTGCACTTAAATAATAAAAAATTTAGATATCTATTTTATTTTCTAAGCATTCAACTTACAACACTTTCCAAAGAACTGTTCTCTTCACAGGAAAATCAGCAATATTATTTAAACACACTAGTTTCAGGCAGTGGTTTTGAACTTGTCACTCAGTTGTATGTGGAATTGTTTGTTCATCAGTGCACTCAATAGTATAAATAATTTGCAAGCCTTTTTTTTTCTTGTTTCCAGAAAATGTCAATCTTTTAGTCCATTTAAAATGAACTTTGAAATATATATTTTCTAGGTCAAGAAATGGTGTTCAAGTGCCTTGGAGAAGGAATTCTTGAAAAGGCCTTTCAAGGATATAATGCTTGTATTTTTGCCTATGGACAGACAGGTGAGTCTTGTGTGCTGAAGGGGAAGAACACTTTACATGCGCATAGGAAGTAGGATCAAGAAAACATAAATATTAGTCAAGATAATATTTAAAAATTGTACTTTGAAATATCAGTGTTAAATGCCAAACATTTAGCACAGTCAGCGACAATATAAAGTTCTTAAAGCAGCTCTGTAAATATGTTTTAGTTAGTACTTGTTGGTGCTGCTTTCAAAGCCTGAAAGGAGTAGTTCATGCCAAAGGCTCATTCAGTCGTTAATGTTTGAGGATGTTCAAAGGGGACCCAAGCAACAGTGCTGCTAAAAGAAAAACCCTTTAAGATAAATTTTCTTCTTGTTTCCCTGTACCTTCGAGTCCAAAGAGCAAGCTGTCTGTCTGGAATAGCCTGTCATGTTGTTCTGATATGTGCTTCTGGAGGAATAAAAAGAGAATTAAAACATGTGCTTCATGAACAAATGAGTAGCTCAGAAACTACATTCTAAAGCATTCTTTTCTGCTTTTTTCCTCTAGGTTCAGGAAAATCCTTTTCAATGATGGGCAATGCAGAGCAGCTGGGTCTGATCCCACGGCTCTGTTGTGCTTTATTTCAGAGAATCTCTGTGGAAGAAAATGAATTTCATACTTTTAAAGTTGAAGTGTCCTATATGGAAATCTACAATGAGAAAGTCAGAGATCTGCTTGACCCAAAAGGGTGAGTAGCTTCACTCTGTCCCACAGCCATCCTTATTTTTGGCTGAAACTATAGAAGTTGAAATTCTTTTGGAAGTTCTTGAGAAGTTGTTTTGGGTTTTTTTTCCAGACTGTATGCTTACAAGCCTTCTTTAGAAAAGATTTGATATCAAGCACTAGACAAGAATATCCATGTAAAGCTTATATGTAAAGTAGTAACTGGTGTGGATCAATCTAAATATTGGGGTACCACTGTGATGCAAGCACATAATGCATGAACAATGTACAAGTCAATTCTGGAGTATTTTTGCCATATGATCCAGACCATATTCAGGTATGAATTTTCATCAGCTAGAAGGAATTCAAAACTTACATGCAACTTGGTTCTTATGGTTTAGATGTCAAACTTTTTCAATGTGGAAAAGTAATATGTCAAAATTTACCCATGGCATTCTTTCTTCCGTTTTGTCTATGCAAAAATACTGGTTAGGCTCTCTGATTTGAAGATGTCTAGACTGGAAGTAGTTTGATAGGGTTTTTTTATATGAACATTGATTATATGTGATGTCTCTTTTGATTCTTGAATGTAATTAACTAACTTGCAGAAGTATGCAAGTTAGTTAAAAAGATGGATTTGAGACTTATTTCATATATGTCAATAAGGTGTGGAAAATGCCAGAATTGAAGCAAATGGCTGGGGAGCAGGGGGGAAGATTTTTTTTGTTTCCTTTTTTGTCATCATTCTTTCTGCCTAATAAGGAATCTCAGGGTTTTTTCTAGCCACAAATACTGAGGTGGAAGGATGCATTAAAAGTATTCCATATATGTAATTAAAAGTGGTTAGATTAATTTGAGTCTTTGTTGCTAATTTGAGTTTAAAAAAATCTGGAAGACTTTTTTTCTTCCTGTTACAATTAAAGGCATAAATTGACTTCTAATATCTAGAAGATTTTTATCATTTTATACTACAGTTTTTGTTTTTCAGTAAAGTTCATTTTAGTGGATTGTGTGTAAAGTCTACCTTATTTCATAGGAGTCGGCAGTCCCTTAAGGTTCGAGAGCACAAAGTGTTGGGACCATACGTAGATGGCCTGTCTCAGCTGGCTGTTACAAACTTTGAGGTAAATCTAAACCAGTGACAAGTTTATAAGTAACATCTTTTACATAAGCAGTAGGAATCTTACAAGAGATAAACAAGTGTCTATCCAGATGTTTTGGTTCTGGAGTGCATTTATGGTGTCTGGCAATTGCAAAGATCTACTCTAATGCTGCAGGAGTATTTCTTTAATGTGAAAGCATTGAAATTGCCTTTATGTTGGTTAAAAATATAATAGCGGTATCTATTTTGCTGTTTTCAATGCATGCAGTCTACATCAAGAACACAGTGTCTCCTTTGCATATGAAATGCAAGGCTTCCAAAATAAGAATATTAGTCTTCCAGCATGAATTCATTTTAATTTTGTTGTTTAATACAGCCTCTTATTTTATACAGATGTATTGCATGAGAGGCTACAACATAGCTTTTATAATTCATAAATTCACTCATGACAGCATCTGAGCCCACCTGAGTTGCCAAAACACATTGAAGTTAAGTCAGTAATAAGTCTACTAAAAAGTTGAAGCCAATGAACTACAGTAGCTACAATGGAAATAATTAAAGCGGTGCAGTTTCTTGAATTGTGTAGGCTTCTTTTTATGAGGAAGTTAATTTGTAAGTGTTGTTTTTTAAAAAACATTCATGCTCTGTGTAGCATTATGTGAGAACCATTTAGCTTTTTAATGGGGATTTTTGTTTTTCTGATGAATCTGGACATATTATAGAGTAACAAAAACTGCTTTTGCAGCTCTTTATGGTGAATTGCATGCTTTGAAAGCACACCTTTGTTCAAATTCTAGAAAATTCTATTCGTAATTAGTTTTTGGCTGATGACTTCTATAAAACTATGTTGGCAGACTCAGCAAGCACATATATCAGACTTTGGCATAGTCATCTCTGGTTTTATATATTTGGGAAGGTCCAGGCTCTGAGTGAGGTAACCCTTTGGGCCAATTAAATGAAGATAGTATTAGTGCAGTTCAGTGAAAAGGTGCATTGTATTCACTTGTGTAAGTTGATCTGTGCTGGCCTGATTACAGGCGTTAAACAATGTGATTTGTAATGTGGATGTGGCCAACAAATTTTAGAAGCAGGTAAGAAGAACGTGCATTGCCTGTAGTTGCAAGGGGTTTTAAGTGTAGCGCTTAAAGCTGACGTGATCTATCATCATTCTGTGGAATTGCATATCCTCTGTCCCTGTACATCTCAGAATGTGCAAAGAATTTTCTCATTACTTCTGCCTTCCTTTCCTCCTCTGTCCCACACTTACACACCCTTCATCTAGATGGGGATTTTGTTCAGCAAGCACAATATGTGCTTTTATCCTAGCATCACTTTTTTACTCTTTTTGCTCTAGGATATTGAGTCACTGATGTCGGAGGGAAACAAATCACGTACAGTTGCTGCAACCAACATGAATGAAGAAAGCAGCCGCTCTCATGCTGTATTCAATATTATAGTGACTCAGACACTTTATGACCTGCATTCTGGTGTATGTATTTCTGATGATTAATTATGAAGTCATGGTGAATTCTTCCTTCCTTCCTTCCTTCCTCTTCCACATACGTTATCTGTTTAGCCATCTACTTTTAATGCTATAGGACTCTAGTAATCAAAGTAATACTAGAAAGACCATAGGATAGAGAGAACCCTGGAAGAGTGAGGGAGCACACCAGATAAAACAAACAGTTGGATCACTTCTTAATATCCTGTTGTTATCATGAAACCTTTCTTAGGCCTTAACTGTTGCTTAGGTCTTAACTGTTGCCATGTTTTCATGGCCTGCTCTGCCAGTAAGGTTATTGGTATTTCCATACAGCTGATTCTGGTTCATTAGTGCTTCATCCCTTATTGTAAAATGAATGAGTGATTCTTAAAGAGCTATAAAACCTCTGACAGTTCCTTCTTCTCTTATATCTTGAGTTTGGTACTTGCATTATTATGAAGAAAAGTATTTCGTGGTGCCAGTTCCAGATGTGTTAGCACTTTGTACCAGTGTTTCTTAGCTGATGTTTTTCCATGTCTCATCTGCACAGAATTCTGGAGAGAAGGTCAGCAAGGTCAGCCTAGTGGATTTGGCTGGGAGTGAGAGAGTGTCCAAAACAGGAGCTGCAGGAGAGCGCCTGAAGGAAGGCAGCAACATAAACAAGTAAGACATTGGCATATGCAGGTTGAAGAGCTTAATCTTTGTAAGAATCACTGTTGTTTTCCTGGCCACCTCTGTTGGTGTGCTTGTCATAAGTCAGTTCAAATGGTAGACCTCATGAGAAGCAGTTTGCCTTTTCAGGTACTCCATGCTAAACACTGTGTTTCTTTACATTGGTATAGGGATCCTGAATCATACTTGACTCAGATGAGGTCTATATGAATTTTATCTGGAAAAAGTGACAGCAGCACTCTTTAATTAAGTATATACCTTTTGTGATTCATTTATACACCCTATCCCCAGGCTCATGTGTTTTGTCTCATCATCTGCTCAAGGAAGAATGCAAAGTTGCAGAGTCGAATGGCTTTGTTCCAGCATGTATTAAAATATGTAAGGGTATAATTCATACTTTAAGAAAACTGGCTCAGAATTAACCTGTGTTAGGTTAGCATTGCCTTGAGCATTTGTACTCAAGCAATGACAAGTTTCAAGGCACTTTTTAGCCGTAATTACTGAGTTACTGCCCAAAAGCAAGAATTTAGCACGCTATTACTGCTGTCTTAAATATACAAGTTTTCCTGAGAAAGAGAGAATTCAACTGTTACATCAAAAGCCACTACTTTTTCAATGTAATTTTAAAATATTACAAAATATTTTGGTATTTTAAGTCAACAATGACAGCACAAAGAGTGTTTGAACAGCATTCATACTTTTAAGTGATTTGAAATTACCTCTTTTTAGAGTTTGAACATGTTTGCTCTTTCTAGCTTGATTTCTAATTTACTCTGTGGTTAATATATCATATTGGTAGCCACACTGAGCAGTCCTTGTGAAACAAGTCATGTGTCTGCCCAATGGCAGGTATTGCACCTTTACCCCACAGGTGAAATTCAGGTTGGTTTTACTACGAACTGTGTTTTCTGTAAACAAAGGTGAAATAAATGTTTCTTTCAAATTCTTGAGGAAGAATTCAAATTCCAGCTTTCCCGACAGCTATTAACAAGTTGGAAGTTATACATACAGAAAGACCTTTTTTTTTTCCTATTAGGATGTTTTCTCATTGTTAAACTTTTACAATATCGATGCAGTAGGGGAAGGTTGTTCTGCTCATGCTGAACCTCTTTGACAATACAGGACTTAAGATGCAGGCACCAAACTTTTCTATAAAAGCTATTTTAAAAAGAAAATGGGCATTTCTACATTTTCTCACCAACTAAATTCTAGTGTGACAGAAATTTTAATTTCTTAGTCAATTTATTAACCATCCTTTATTTGAAAACCCTTTTGGAAGTCGTAGGCGAAAGAGAATTCTTAATGCTGTGCTTGATGTCTTCTGTTAGATTTTTGCTGTTACTAGGCACTTTATTAAAGTCTGACTTTAACTGGAAACCTCAAAATTGGTATGCATGTTTTGTCAGAGTAGTTCTTCTGAGAGCATTGTATATGGTGTTCTCTTTGGGTGTGATGCATCTTACTAGGGAAAAGCAATATTTTCTGGAGTGATACAGTATACTTAAACCGTATACCTTACCATGCCACCTCTTTCTTTTTATTGCTTTTCATTCTTTTATGAAACAGCAGTAATTTGTATTAGGTAATGTGTTACATTTAGTGGGATCAAAAATGGAGCTGCTGAAATTACCTGGCAAATAAATCTGCTTGTGCTATGTTTTATTGCGTTGCAGAAAAACATGGAAATTATGTACTTGTTTCCGTATTTACAAGGTAGGGAACAAGTACATTCAGCTGTGCATACCAAAACTGTGTAGTGTGACATTCTGCCAGTCTCTGCAGGTGTCTGCCATTTGTTTCTGATAAAACCTGGCTGGGGCCCTGGTAGCTGCCACCTCCGTCCCACAGGTTATCCTCTTTCCTATCTTGGGACAGCATGTTGCAGAGGGGATGTGATGGATTGCGCTCCCACTTCCTGAAACAATGGCGAGTTGTGTCATTTTGTTAAAATCTTCATAAAGTTGTAATAAAGGTTACTTCTCTTTTTTCTTAGAGCTGATGGAGAGTTTCCTTGGTGAAGATACTGGGCATCTGCTCTTTATTATTGAGTTCTGGGGGACTTGTCATACTTCACAGGAAAGCTGTGTGTGCTTGTTCCTCCTCAGGATGTGCTAGTTCCCGTACAAAGTGTAGAAACACAGGTGTTTAACAACTCTTTGTGGTGTAGTCAAAGAAAATCTGGAATACAATAGTAGGAGGAAGCAGAATAAATAAACTTCCAATTAGTGGCTAAGAAAAATACTTTGTGAGCAATCTGCAATTTTAATTCTGATTAGTAAAATCATAGCGGTTGTCTTTTTAACTTGAGAATGCAAAAAGAAGTGTTTAAAATGTAGGTGGAGGAAGGAATGGGTTGGGACAGGTCTGGCTCAGATCTGATTTTAGGAAGGGCTTTTTGTGGGTTTTTTTTTTGCATTCAGAGTTAACTGATAGTAAGGTGGATTCTGCTCATTGAAAAATTTGGTGGTAAATTGTACAGAAGTGGTGTCATTTGTGGACAGAGCTGTTCCCTGTAGTGAGGAAGCACCACTTAACTTTGAACACAGCTGACCCAGGCAGCTGGTAGAAGTGTGCAACCTTCCCCACCGCCTGCTAGCAAGGGCAGCCTGGTCATGCCTAAGGAACAGGGATAAGGAGGAATGAAAGTGAGCAGAAATGTCACCTTCCCATGCTTTTGCATGATATAAATTCATTGTGCTGCTTCTGAACTGCCTCAGTCTGCACTATGGGCTTAAGCCTTCCAGTTGATTCATTGTATAAGTAGTGAGAGATAGGATCGGAGTAATGACGGAGCTCTGATGCATCATTTAGCATGAAGCAAAGCAGCCGATGAATCCTGTAATTATTTTGTTGGGCAGCCATTTCTTTTACTGCTTTCCTTAAAGTCTTTGAATGGCTTTGTATTATGAATTCTCAAGCAAAATACGTAAATGACTCCACTTTGGTTTTTATTGGAGGTGTTAATAGTCTTAAAATCAGTATTTATACGGAGCAGAAACATTATCACATCTTTTAATTGTGTGTTAATAAACTGTAACTTATAATTTCCTGTTTATTAAAATGCAGTAACCATAACTCAAATTAGCATTGCAGCCGTGTTGTGAAATAGCTTTCAGGGACAGGCATTTTTGAATCCCTGTTCTTCTTGTCTTCCTTCTGTCTCTTTTGTCCCTCTCCTTCTGGTTTTGGCTTTGATTTTCGCATTTCCCCTCATTTAAAGAGGGGAAAAGGAATCTCGGGAAAATAGGCTAGGGTGGTTTTTTAACATTATGCTCCTTGAAGGTGGACTCCATTGGTGTGTGCTGGTGGTACTTTTCAGTCATACTGTAGGAGGTTGCTATGGAGCAGCATAGTGCATGCATCCTACTGTTCGCTCTCTCGTGTTAAGCACGCTGTCATCTCTGTCTGTGGAGGCTAGAGGCAAGAACCAATTCTTCCTCCCCCAACCACCATCCACAAGCTTTCAGAGATTGTTAGGCTTCTGTTTAGGTCACAAACTAAAACTGTCCTTTTTGCTATGAATTTTTCAAAGGTGAATTGGAAAGTTGTCCTATAGACAGATATACAAAGTAGAGTGCTTTCTGGGAGACCAGATTGCATAGCCTCTCCTGAAATTTCTTTTTCTTTCAATTTTGCTTTCAGGTCAATGCTGTCTTTGTGGCATATGCAATATGGGACATCTTTTATGACATGTAATGGTTCTTATTACCTTACCCTCAGATGCCTTCCTTGAAATAGTCTTCTGCAACATTTTTGTCATTTTTGAATTCTCATTTCTGAACCACTGCAAGCAGCAGTAAGGCCCATTTACAGATACTGTGCAAATATTGCCTCTTAGCTAAAGTAGTGCTGCTACTTTGGAAAGAAAATTCAAAAGGATGGAGTAGTACAGTAAAGTTAAAGATTTATTTGACTATCTAATTGTGATGCTGCTCAAGTTTTCCTTGGTAGTTACAGAGAGTAGCTAGATATATGGGCACGAGCATGACAGAACAGTATGCTCTTGGGCTTCAGCGTTGCCTGTTTTAAAACCCTTGAGGCATCTGTTTAATGTTCTCAGGCTCCTGAGCAAGCTTATTATCTTAAACATACTCACCCCAAGAGCCCCGATGTCATTTTAAATTTACATAGGGTTGTTTAACAATTGGATTATATAATGCACGTATGCTTTGCACAGATTGCTAACAGTTACCCCTCTTGGTACAATTGGTACATGCACAAAAGTATGAAGTTATCTCTATTTTCTTCATGAATCGAGTGATATTTGCTATGTGGCTGTTTGCTAAACAATTCTGGGGCTTTTGTCTTTCATGCATGTGCAGCTTTTTTGTATCTGAGAGATTGTTTGGTCTGTTCCTCCCACAAGAAGCTTGTGAGGCTCTGCCTCAGTTATAAGAACCCATTTATCAAGGGACCTCTTAATCAGTCTCTCTGATGAGCAGTCTTCCATTGTTGTCTGATGTCTGATTAGTTGCTGGTCCATCAGGCAGACTAGTTCTCCTGGGTCATAACTGGCTGTGTCTTGAGGATGCTTCCTTATAGCTGGAGAATTGTTCAGTTTTAATCTGTTGTTGAACCAGTGCTCTTAAAAGATGGTTCCTAGAGATGGGAGAGTGCTGTGCTGCCAGCACTGACTTGTAAGAGTATTACAAGGCAGTGTCCAGGATAGAAGATTTTTAGTCTCTGAGAAAAAGTAAATGTCTAATCAAAGACAGTGACTCTCCATGTAGTGAAGCAGTCTGATTTACACTTTTCAAACTATTTTAAATACCTGAATAGTTAAACTTGGACTTGGTGCCAGATACAATGAAACACTAAAGATACCATTTTTTTCTTCCAAATGTGTAACTTAAATAAATACATTACCCTGCATTCAGCAATGAGTTAGCTGATCTCTTGTGGTCATTTCCATCTTAAATTATGCTATAATATTTTAAAAATTGGATGTGTGGTTCTGCAGATCAGAAATTAAAATCTTTAGCAAATCCCTTTTTCAGTGTTTTATTAAATCTACATTTGGAATATGTGTTAAAGCTGTTCTACTGTGTTACATTTATAGATCACTTTCAACACTGGGCTTGGTTATATCATCACTTGCTGACCAAGCAGCAGGGAAGGGGAAAAACAAGTTTGTGCCTTACAGAGACTCTGTACTCACTTGGCTTCTCAAGGTAATTAGTATTTTCCATTCACCCTGTTCACAAGATGTCAGCTTAATAGCCTGTAGGATCATTGTAGCATACCTTAGTGTACATGGACTTTTCATTGTTTTTTACAGAAGTGAGCTACAAAGCTCTCTTAGTTATAAGTTATTCTGAGGAATACAGACATGTAAGTGATTCTTGTGTGAATTCTATGTGAAGTCTTATTTGACTGTTTTCAATTGTGGTGGAATCAAAGCTGGTGGAGATGGCTGGAAATCTTTATTGATCATACTAGTTAGTTTATATCCTTTCAGTGTCTAAATAGGAACCTTTGTATTTTAAGTATCTTTGTAAACCCATTGTATAGTCCCAGAATAATTTTTAAACCTCAGACTTTTTGTGCATGTACTGTACAGGACAATTTGGGAGGAAACAGCCAAACTGCCATGATAGCCACAATTAGTCCAGCAGCAGACAACTACGAAGAAACACTCTCTACTCTGAGATATGCAGATAGAGCCAAAAGGATAGTTAATCACGCTGTGGTGAATGAAGACCCGAATGCTAGGGTCATCAGAGAACTACGTGAAGAAGTTGAAAAACTGAAAGAACAGCTCTCGCAAGCTGAGGTAACATTAGTCACATTACAATGTAAACTGGATTTCCCAAGGAAATGTCTAACTCTGGCTGGAAGACTAGCTTTCTGTTTAAGTCTTACAAAAGGAGGCAAGGAAGAGTCTTGCACTTTGGGATTTTTGGGTGGTTTTTTGGAGGTTGTTTGGGGTTTTTTTGTTTGGGTTTTTTTGCCTTTTTTTTTAAACAATTAACTCAGTTTCCTGAAATAAATCCAACAAAATGTTTGCTTGCCTTTAATCACTTTTAAATGAGGACAACATTGTACTGGTGGTGACCCTTGTCAGAACAGTCTGTTCTTGAAGACCTTCGTGTCAAGCAACAATTGATGCAGCAGAGATAAGAACTGGAGTACAGCTTAATTATGTAGACTTATTAGCAGACTTTTTTAGGTTTTTTGCATTGGTGGACTATGTAATTTTATGATGTCAAATGGAAAAATGAAAAGCTGTGAATCTGGTATTGGTCCACAACATATTTAGGAGGCTTCTCTCCTTGACATTTGTCAAAAATGGATTAAAAAGTAGTGAAAATTGCAGCACAAAAACCATCATCAATTTGCTTTTCTACCTTAACAAATAACGCTGTGTGACTGCTGGTTATCTTAGATTTATACTTGAAATTGGACAGTAAAGTATCAGAGGAGGATAGCTTACTTGGTGATATCTGGAGAAATCAGGCGCTGCACTAAGAAAATATTTTTGATCTTTTCAGTCAAGACACAAAGTACTGGTGGAAAAATAACAGAAGTGTATCTGAGGGTAAATGTGTAATGTTTAAACTTCACATTCATTTAAGGAATAGTGTTCCTCACATGAACAATTCCATACAGGCTGAAGTGGGAAAATAGGCCTTACAAAAAAGGAGCCATTCATTTTCTTCTAAATAAAAATCTGTTCTAATCCCATATTTTCAATTGGAAAATGTTATTGTAGCATGTTACTAATTATGTTGCCAGACTGGCTGAACACTATCAGTAGGAAAGTATCTAAATTCTTGCTATTATTTTGATTATTTTTAAGTATTTTCTCTTACACCTTCTGCTAAAAAGAGTTTTACAGAACCAGCCAGCCTGTTGAATTGTTACTTGGCACTGGATGTGTTCAAGCTCTTTGCTTTTGTTTTGTGTTGTGAAATGAGAAGCCTGTGTTAACTCCAGAGCATGCCTTCCTTCAAAGATCATCAGTAGGGTCAGTCGGAAGCTTTAATGCGACTCTAGGAACACTTAACGAAACAAAGATAGAATGGAAGGCTAAATATCGAGAGGAATTTGGGTTGGAAGCTACTGTTGGAAGGAAGATTTCACAGTTGAACTTCGGACAGCTGAGACTTAATGTTTTTAAATACTCAGATAGTTACATACAGGCACTGAAGCTTGAGTGGCCAGGACCAGCAATTTTGTCAGTTACATTATCCTCTGGAGCTATGTCAATTTTCAGCTGTTTCAGTTTTGTACCCATTATAAGTTGATTCTGTCCTCTTCCTTTGGAAGTGACAAGTTCCTTCATCATCTGCCATAAAAAAATCTGGTGATAGAGTCGAAATCTATACTTGTTGCATTTCACATTACGGTTTTGTGTCCTGCTTCCTTGTGCAAGCAGATGTTGCACTGGTAAAGTAGCTGAGGGTTTTTGCTAATTTCTGTCTTTCAGGCCATGAAGGCACCAGAACTGAAGGAGAAATTGGAAGAATCTGAAAAACTAATAAAAGAGCTAACAGTCACCTGGGAAGAAAAGCTAAGGAAGACAGAAGAAATTGCACAGGTGTTCTAGAAATTATGAGATTATGATTATGAGTAGGAAAGGACAGATACTCATACAGTGCAAGTCAGCTCAGTTTCATGAGCATTAGTGGGCTGTGCTGTCCTCCCAACCACCTATTTAAAATTCCTCTGGCTTTTGGTCTTTTCCCTTGCTTGTTTGGGGTTGATTTTTGTTTGGTTTTTTGTTTGTTTTGGGTTTGTGTTTGTTTGTTTGTTTTTGTTTTTTGGTTTTTTGTTTGGGTTTTGGTTTTTTTTTGTTTTGCCTTTTTTAAAAAATTTATTATTTTTAAGACATTATTTTTTTAATTTAATTTTTAAATTTTATTTATTTTATTATACTAAGTGTAGCTGTGTCATGTTATCATTGATAAAAACTAATATTTGCTTTTAAAATGAAACATCAAAATATAGAATCATGGAACAGTTAGGGTTGGAAAGGAACCTTAAAATCACCCAGTTCCAACCCCGCTGCCATGGGCAGGGACACCTCACAATAACCATGTCACGCAAGGCTATGTCCAACCTGGTCTTGAACACTGCTAGGGATGGAGCATTCACAACTTCCCTGGACAACCCATTCCAGTGCCTCACCACCCTTACAGTAAAGAACTTACTCCT